>JANIJG010016254.1:6826-38615 GCA_024611175.1 Megaceryle torquata
AAAGTTTTTTTTATGCTATGTGAACAACTGCTGAAGAGCATGTGGAAATGGCCTGTAGGAGGTGCCTCAGCTGTTAAGGTGGCATGGATGGTGATACAAGGGTAGAAGAGGTGCATTTGGTGCAAGAGGCACAAAGTTAGGGGAAAAAAGAAGTGTACTGCATTGAGTCTAACAGGTTACAGTCATAGCTGTCTCAGTCCCACTAAAAGTGTGCTCCTCTATGTACAAGAGGGGCCATCCAAACTCTTTACCCAATCCACAGCCATGTAATGGAGTGGGAGAGAGGAAAAGATGGTCTTTGGAGCTTTTGGGTTAGTAAAAGTGCTTGACGACATCTGCAGCCAGGATGCGGGTCTCTTACCTAGATTGTTCTAGTTTGCACTAAGGGCTGGATATTTATGCCTTTTTTTTTTTTTTCCTTCCTCCTCCTGGATTCTGTGCTTCTCAGTGGCTTAAAAAATGATGATGACAGTTTTGCCTAAATCACTTTTTTCTCCCTAATGATCTCGGTTGGATACAGGCTGGGTTTTGTCACCTGTAATCAGGCTAGTGATCACTTTGCGAAGAATTTTTTGAACTTGATTGGCATTAATCACTAAGTATATGCTTCACAATGCAAGTAGGGAGTACAGGAATCAACTCTTCAGGATGTTGTCAGAAAATAGAGCAAGATTAGAAAATGAAACAACTGGTGCACATGCTTTCTAAAGCATAATGATACTTAGAGGGGAAAAGGAATGTTCGTGCTTCTTATCTGCCAATTCTTTTCTTCTTGCCAGTAAGTGCAGTAAAATAGATTAAAGTCTGAATTTGTTCAATATTTGTTTTCATTTTGCTTTCAGTGCTTGTATTTTCTCAAACTGCCTCGGGCATTAGAATTGCTATCTAGTGGCAAAGGAAACATGAATTTGTGTCCGATCATTTGGTTTTGAATGTTGCTTGGCATAGAGGAAGCACAGCCCTCCAAAAGTTTGACTTTTCATTTCTTTAAGAAGTACTAGTATTTTTTTCTTGACCAAAAGCTTAAATTGAAAACTTCACAGATTGTCTAAGTCTGCTCGAGCATCAAGAATGAGGCAAAGGAATGGGGAGTAAGGAGAAGGAGAGGTAAAATATTCTTATCCCCTAGTAAATTAATGACTCTTCTGCATTGACAGTTTGTAACAGTGAAAGTGTCTAATGCATGATCCCTGCTGTCAGCTGAAGTGAGGATTAAATTCAGTGCAAGTGTCTACAAGAAAAACACAAGGTGCTGAATGCTTTGCAAGTGGCTCTTAAGTTTAGTGATGTGATACAAAACTCTGATCAGAGTAGTGGGAGGTTAAGAGCTTTTTGTCTTGAGGCTGTTAATGAAAGATGTGATCCTTTATCTATAATGGATATAATACTCCAAAGTATTAAAGTAATGAGTTACAATACTAAGACTTCTTCTGTTAGAAATCATTGCCTCTAGAACCCAGACATTCATGACTCCTGCAGACGGACAGTACTTAGTGTCAGTACTCCTGAGCTGTGTGCATAATGGGTTCAATATTTAGCTCATAACCTGTTGGCTTCTGGTGTATGGATGAAGGTATCATACCTACTAACACAGGAGCATCTTGGAGAAGACAGAAGTTTGGACTGTGTTCAAATAAAGATTACAACTAAACAAAATACATGGGTGTGAACTGGAGGAAATATAATGGATTTAGCGAAGTCTAAAAATGAAAGAAATGGGAAATGTGGGGCTTGTTGCATTAGTTGGAACTTCTCGTTTCTCGGTGTCTGTTCTGGGCTGTGCAGGGAGGTCAGCGTGTCTATGTGATTGCTCAGAAAAGATGTAGATGCTATAGCATGTATCAAACATAAGTGGGAGGTGAAAAATACTCAAGGTAACAGTATGTCTGACATACTGTAGTATGAGTGAACTGATTTGTTATGCTGCTTAGAAACTCTTTGTTCCTGAATCAAAATAACAGATCAAAGAAGTTAGTTGTTTACTAACGGTCTTAGAAGGGCTTTATTCTTAAACAGAATGGGAACTGTTGGCTGAGGTTGAGCTGAAGAATATATTCACATGTATTCCTGGTGTGCTACATTTTTTCCTTAATGAGTGTTTATAAATACCTCTTTCATATGTCATGTCTAAAAATCTGCTTTTACCACTAAGAATCTAGTGTGTGGCTTGGTCATTTCAGCCATATTATGTTGGTTTTAAAAACACAGTCTCTGTCTTTAGGGAGGAAGTAATAGTGATAGTCTGCACTAAGTTACGGACTCTCTTTATGGACTATAATGGTGTCCAGAGTCCCTCTGATAATATATGCTGTAGCTGGGGTATATACAATGCTGATTTGACTGTGATAGGTTTAGATTGATGCAGCTGTACCATGCAATAAAGGAAGGCTTTACTGCACTAGCTCTCCTTATCTGATACATTAGTGCATTTCCCAATATAATTCAGTTTCCCCCTCTCCTCCATGCATCAGAGCACCCAAAAGCTTTCAGCAGGACAGTACTGCTGAACACATCTAAAATACATCGGGTGAATTAAAGAGCAAGTTATCTCCGCTGATTATAGAGAGATGAATCAATTAGCTCAGATTATATTTGCCATGTAAAGTCTATAAAGACTGGATAAACAACTGTTACCCTAACTGCTGGGGACCATCCATCTCTTCATGCCTCATTTTGGCTTTTACACCACAGTTGGCACCAAAGCCAATAGATTGTGTCTTAAGACCTGCAAGGTTTATGTAAGCAGATAGCAATTGCTTGACTGGGCACCCCTAGGCATATGGGTTGCATTTCATCAACCTGCTGTAAAATTACATTTTTGGTCAATCATAGGATCATAATACAGCAGAGTTGGAAGAAAACTCTAGATGACATATGGTCAATTCCCCTGCCCCTCTGGAGAGCTGACACTATCATGGTTACAGCTGGCAGGTTTTTGTCACTGTGAGTGTGTAGGCTGGATGTCAGTTCTGCTGAAAGCTCTGTGGGGATTCATTGTCACCTGAGAGGGCAGACGGAACAGTCTCTAAATTACAAAGCAATTGCATGTAAATAAGAAGTACTAAATTCACATGAAGTATTTAACCAATAATGAAGAAAATACTTTTAGCTCTGCGCTGTTCATGTAGATTTAAAATTTTCTAAGCAGGGGGGTAGAGGAACAACTTTAGGAGTAGGAGTATTTACTAAACAGTTTTTTCAAAGGAAAAGGGTCCCTGTGATCTTACACTGAGGCAATGAGCTCAAAAGTTTTACCCTCTATCCTATGTGTAAAGAGTGAGGTGGGTGGTCACAGGATCTTCTCTCTTCTTCTTTCACTTGTACGTGTGCGGTAAGTTTACTTTTGAACCTGTGAATCTCAAGAATTGTAGAAGGTAGGAGGCATCCAAAGCTTACAACAGGCACAGAAATATGACTGAAAAACCCCTTTGTTTTTCTTCAGTTCTGAATCCTGTTTTATTCCTTCTGGAGTTGACAGCACACCTAGAAGGTGAATTAATTATATGTAGCTTTATAACAATAAATCAATGAGCTTGAATAGAAGAATTAGTTCTGTGGGAGCATTTTGATTTGTGGTGCCTGATGTCCGAAATTAATTGTGCCAGATGCAGATTTTCATTCTGACTAATATACAACTTTTGCATTTCCTGGGTTCTTGAGACGTGGCTTAAATAAGATTAAATTCTTTCTGTTCTTACACTGGTGGTAGTTTTCTTCTCATGTGTTATGTAAAGCAGTGCAGGAGGTTAGAATGAAAAAAACAAGGAAGATTCCAGTCTTTCCAGCAGGATCCCTCTTTGTGGTGGGTTTTATTGCTTCCAGTGCTTCAGTTTCTCCAGCTACAAAATTGCTCTGTGTTTAGCAACCTGACATAATGGTATAAGCTTGGCTCATAAAAGTAGTACATTAAGGTTAAATGTAGCTCATTAGTAGAACCTGTGCTGTTCTGCAGCAGGGAGATTAAGAGTGTGCTGGGTAGAATGGGATGATCAGGTTAATGGGACAGCTTCTTAAGATTGCTTTACAGTTGCTTACATTACTGTATTACACCTAAAAGAAGTCTGTCTATTTGGAACATTAATTTATTTTTTTAAAAGGAAAAATGGAGGGAAAAAAAACCCCAAACAGTTGGTGAGTTCAGCATGTGGCACCCAGTTGTGCAAACATATCCTGTAGGAGAGTGATTGTATGAGCAGCCCTGGGCAGGCAGACTCAAATCAGAGCTGGGGAGAAATGCAGGTCAGAGCAGCTTTAAGACTTGCCAAAGTGACAACCTGGAGTTTTTTTTTTTTTCTATCTATGGTTTCTTGGTGCAGTTTAATAGAATAACCTTTCAGGGACTTTGGACTTGGGTAGTTTTCAAAGTGCCATCTGAAAGGACGATGCTAGTGAGAACTACTGAAGTAATGTAATCTGACAGATAAGCTCTCCATGAAAATGCATCTTTTTGTTTGGGAGAGCTGAACACATTAAGAGTATTAAGAGGAAAATATTGCAGGAGTGAGAGTGGAAAACAGAGGGAGTACACAGGAACATTTATTTTAAGCACAATTGTCCAGGCAATACTTAAGGCATAGGAGGCTGTGCTCGAATGGCTATTTGTGGCATTAGTTTTAATTGCTTTTGTAAGAAGCATTTTTTTTAACTTGCTGGCAAACATTTGAAAAACTCAGGCAATCTAGGAGGAAAAGAGATTTCTCTGTGTGGCTATTTTTATTTATATTGCATAGTATACAAACCATTTGTTTTCTGAATAGAAATTTGTAATTAAAACACATTAGGAAGTGTCTGGGAGATTTTTATGAGGCAAGTAGTGTATATGGGTAGGTTGTTTTTCTGCACATGGCTTTTTTTTGTAGTTTCTTTATAACAGCTGAATTTCCCTCTAGGGTTTACAGTGCAGTGTATACAATTATTTATGAGATACTGGGGTATGATAAATAGAGCATTCTGACATTAAAAAAATACCCAAAAAACCCACCTAAAAAAACCCCTCAAGATTTATCTTATATGCTTGCTTTGTATTAAGCCTGACCTTGATTATGAAACTCGGACTAATCAGAAATACAAAAGAAGGTATACTGGTGTTACATAGCTAAATTAGCAGAAGTGTGTCTAATCTGATGGCCAGACAGGACAAATCTTGTTCTACCTTTTCCAAAATTATTATCTATGCAATTATGGTAAATATTTGATTTCTTCTTCATAAACCCTTCAGGAGGAAACAGATTAATCTGTAATAGATATTTAGTCTAAAAGGTCTAGGGAGCAACGTCACCTCAAGCCCAGACACTAAAGCCTAGCAGTTTAGTAAGCTCTACATCCAGAGGGGACCAAAAGCTATTGCACTCATGTGCTCCCCATACCTGACTACTCTGCGGTGTCAGAGAAATACGAATGATGCTACCTGTGGTTACAGTTCCTTGCGTGTAATTTAAAAGAAGACTGACCACTTGATTTTTTTTTTACAAGAGCTATTAAAAATGTTAAAATTTCTTCCTAAATACTCTTTTAAATATTTGAAAAATAATTTTTACTTCTTTTTGCTCCTATGACAATGCTTTTAGGATGAGTTGTCTGCAGTATGCTCCCTACATCCTTTCTATGTCTTCAGGGGTTAGAATACCTTTTGGCTGGCCTTTTTCACATTTCTTAGGTCTATCTTAGCAAGTCTCATGCACTCCATATGAGCTTTGCATTTAATTCATTCTGCACGTTCCCAGCTGTTGCATCTGTGCCCTCTAATAGTTGCTGCACAGCTCTCGTGGCCTCTCTTCTTCCTCATCTTTGACACTGTATAACAAATGACTGGTTCTGTGCTCTGTTGTCCAGAGGATGGCTTCTTTGGTCATGGTAAAAGAAGAGAGCTGCAGTGCTGCATACCAACAGCTATAGGTGAACGTTCTCTTCTTGGCATTCCTCAGGAAAGTGCACTCTCTTGTGCTGCATAGTGCTTTGTCCTCCCCACCACAGTATGATTCCATACACAGATTTATTCCAGATGCATCACCCATTGTGTGAATGAAATGCCAGGAGCAAAGCAGGTCTGAATGTCTACAGAGCCCCATGAACCAGCACATTTGGGTGGCTACAACTTTGAATCCTTACTTTGCAGCTGCTGAGGGAGGAATCTTATGTGCCTGCAAAGGCATGCATACTCAGAAAGCTGTGTCATGGGACTGCTTTTGTGAACAATTTTTGCTTTGATAACTTGTATCTTTTTACTTTTTTTAGTGAGCTTGTTGAGTATGTGTGAATGTGGTGCATGTGTGTATTCATCACGTACTTTACCAGAGTACATGGCATTGGAAAGGGCCAGAAACAATTTTCTTCTTTTAGAAGAAAAAATGTGCTATAAAGGTCAACACTGAAAGAATATGTTTCTTTCATTAGGCTTATTTCTTGATGCCTGCGTGGTCACTTCTGGAGCCAGTATTAATTGGTAGATTTTTTTGTGCTTTTTAATATCAGGGTGAATGTTTTGATATGTGGAACTTGTACAAGTCATAAAACATGATGCCCCAACTGCTAACAACCTCATTACATACAAAGCCAACTGAATGAAGAAGGATGTGTGTAGAATAAATGGGCAGGATTAATGCCTGGAAATGCACTGGCATTCAGAACAAAGCAAAATACAATTCAAACATAGAAGATTACTGAAGCTTTTGGAACTTAATTTAAAATACAAAGCCAAGAAAATACATAGCTAAAAGATTAAAAAGCAGTCTAAACCCACCAGATATTTCTGAAGAGTGCTCCTCTCGTACGCTAACGTTAAACACCAAGTGTGGTAATTTGAGAATTTGTATTTTCTTTGTATGCATAGAACAGTACAGATAGAACAGTGAGCAGGGACTCTCATAATTTCCATGTGTTCATGCACTGCCATCATTATTTTTGGCTTTTAATGTACCAGGATGGGCTAGTAGTTGAAGAATATTCCTACAAACTCTGTGGAATCCTGTGTCTTTTTACAGACTAGATGTACAGATACTTTGATCTTGAAAACCTGTTCAGGTGTTAGGAGCAGGGATTGTGGTCCTGGTGGTCACTGGGAACTGGGAGCTGCTGCCTCTCATGTAAGCAAGATGTGTGTTGCAGTAGCACCTTTCTCTGCGGGAGAAACCTGGCTTCCATCAGGTTCCTGGTGTCTGTCTGTCATGGCACTGGGAGGACTGCAGAGGACCTGCCTTTCACAAAGGGAGGAAATAGCAAATGGTGTGATCACCAGCGTTATGCCTTTCCAAGATGTATAGTGATCCTGCAGGATCTCCTCAGGAGCATAAAATCATCAGCTTGTAGCATGTGTGTAACACAGTGTTTTCTGCTGCAGCTTTGCACCTATTCCAAGTGTGTGATTACATTACTTTCTTGGAATGTATACTTTTCCATTGAAACCTGTTCCATAATATGCAAAGAGGCCTCTGCACTTCCGCTGATTAGAAAACAGCTGATTAGCATCAGAATTTTTAAGATGAGTAACACAAGAAGAGCTTAAGGCCAAAATCATGATTGGTATTAAATGACTGAAATACATAAGAATTAGTAAGGAGACAGCATGGAACTAGGCTATTTGGTCTTCAGGACTGTCTGCCGTTCCATTTGGGAGCTAGTTAGCTGCAGACATGGAGCAGGGAAAACACATCCTGCTGTTGCAGAGAATGAACACAAAGCTTGGGTGTCTCTCCTTGTTCTCAGCTTTGATGTCCAGATCATAGGCATTAAGGGGTTGCTACAGCCTGTAGGTAGATGCTGGCCAGAAATCTTGGCTTTATTTGTATATCTTAAAAACTGTTTCACTGGACTATTAATAAAGACTATTGCTTTTATGTGATTAGTTATTTTGAGGCACTTCCATGTATCCAAATAAAATCTATTATCTTGGCCAGTTCTCTGTGCTGTAATTTATTAGGACTCGCCAAAGGACGTTGCTCTTCACATTGTGAAACAGGGCTGGACCTTAATAACATTCTTGATGTCCCTGGCCTCTGTGGTGTTGGTGAGTTAACATAGGAGATCAACTTGAAGAGCATATAGTAGTGTAAACCTGAAGTAAGGCCCAGTGTTTCTGGCAATTTTCTCCTCTCTAATTATTCTTGGGATGGTTTTTTTCCCCTTTCCCCAGGACTAGCTCTGTGAGCCCCAATTCTCATCAGGAGAACTGGGGCAGAGACAGACTTCAGAGTGATCTGAGGGAGGGCTGGTTTTGTTATCGATTAGATACAGTTCAAATAAGTGAGACACGTTTCTTATTCATGGACTTTTTGTGTGTCTGGGAGGAGGTTAGCAATGACTACATACTGTGTGCCATCTCTGTTCAGGAGACCTCAGGTGGCTGACTTATAGGCTCTTGTTTTGGTTACATAAATCAATGGAAAACTTTTATGTGTCTGTCAGCTCAAGCACAGACTTTTCAACATTCTTGTACTACAAAGAAGTAAACATCAAAATTTTGGCTTTGTTTGGAGTGTTTTTTGTTTGTTTGTTTTGGTTTGTTTTTTTGTTACATGTCAGGGCAGAATGTTTTAGCATCTCCTGTTACTGGAATATACAGCTTCATCTCTCATTGGCATGCCTAATCATAGTATTGCTGACCAGATAGTGAGAATCAATATTGGGTCTTACTGGCAAACCCTAATAAATGTGAAAGCTAAACTGCTCCTGTGAGAGAGATGTTTCTCAAACACTTAAAGAACTGTTCTTATTATAGTGGAATTTCTTTTCTGCTACCTCTGCAACTTTTCATTTGAGCTTGGATGATTTCTTCAGCCTTTTTTCCCTTACATTTGTAAAATTAGCATGGCTAATTTGTCTGCCAGGATGTGGATTGACAAATGCCATTGGTGCTGCTGGAACTCTTCTGTCATTAACTGACCTCCAAAATATGATGCTAAAATTTTTCCTACCTTTTATTTTTAAATTGTAAGATCTTCCAAGTTTAAATTTTATCATATGAATATTTAATACAGTGGATCCCTAGTGATTACTCTAATACAGATATCCAGACATATTAATGTATTGAAAGGGAAGCAGAGGAAGTTTTGAAGTTTTCCCCACCATCTTTGTATATAATATGATCCATTCATTAAACCTTCCCACGCATGCACCTAAATCATGACATGCATAAACCTAAGATCCTGCTCTTGCTGACTCTGCTGCTGCTTTCCTGTTGCAGTCAGTTGAGTTCTGTCACTGACTCTAGCCACAGCAGGAACAAGGTGTGTTGTCATGGGGAGAGGAGCACATGGCATCAGACCTTCTATGCTATAATAGGAATGAGTCTGTTCCCTTAAGCCCTTCATAGAATCATAGATTGGTAGAGGTTGGAAGTGACCTCTGGAGATCGAGTCCAACCCCCCTGCCGGAGCAGGATCACTCAGGGCAGGCCACACAGGAACAGATCCAGGTGGGTTTTGAAAGTCTAGAGAAGGAGACTCCACAACCTCCCCGGGCAGCCTGTTCCAGTGCTCTGTCTCCCTCACAGTAAGGAAGTGTCTCCTTAAGTTTAGGCGGAACTTCCTGTGTTCCATTTTGTGACCATTACCCCTTGTCCTATCACAGGGCACCACTGAACAGAGATTGGCCCCTTCTACTTGACACCCACCCTTCAGATATTTGTAAACATTAATAAGATCCCCTCTCAGTCTTTTCCTTTCCAGGCTAAACAGCCCCAGGACTCTCAGCCTTTCCTCATAAGAGAGGAGTTCCAGTCCCTTAAGTATCCTTGTAGTGCTCTATTCTGTGCTCTCTAGTATTTCCCAGTCTCTCTTGAACTAGGGGGGCTGGAACTGGACACAATACTCCAGATGTGGTCTTACTGGGGCAGAGTAGAGGGGGAGGAGAACCTCCCTCAACCTGCTGGCCACACTCTTCTTTATGCATCCCAGGATACCATCGGCCCTCCTGGCTGCAAGGGCACATTGCTGTCCCATGGATAACTTATTGTCCACCAGGATGCCAGGGCCCTTCTCCATGGAGCTGCTTTCCAGCAGGTCAATCCTTAACCTGTACTGGTTCATGGTGTTATTCTTCCCCAAGTGTAGGACTCTACACTTGCCCTTGTTGAACTTTGATTCCTCTTTGCCCAGCTCTCCAGCCTGTCCAGGTCTCGCTGGATGGCAGCACAGCCTTCCAGTGTATCAGCCACTCCTCCCGATTTAGTATCATCAGCAAACTTGATGAGGGTGCACTTTGTCCCTTCATGCAGGTCAATGATGATGATGTTGCATAAGACTGGATCCAGTACTGACCCCTGGGGAACACCAATAGCTACAGCTCACCGTCTGAACTCTGCACCACTGATCACAACACTCTGAGCAGTATTGTTCAGCCAGTTCTCAACCCATCTCACGGTCCAGTCTTCTAACCCACACTTCCTGAGCTTACCCAAGAGGATGTTATGGGAGACAGTATCAAAAGGCTTGCTGAAGTCAAGGTAGACAACAACCACTGCTCTCCCTGCATTCACCCATTCAGTCACAATCATAGAAGGTATCAGATTAGTCAAACGTGACTTCCCTTTAGTAAATCCATGCTGTCTGCTTTTGATAACCTCCTTTTCTTCCATGTGCATAGAGATGATCTCTAGAATCACCTTTCTGGGGATGGAGGTGAGGCTGTCTGGCCTGTAATTTCCTGGGTCTGTTGTCTTGTCCTTTTTGAAGACTGGAGTGACATTGGCTTTCCTCCAGTCCTCAGGTACCTCTCCCATTCTCCATGATCTTAAAAAACTGATGGAGAGTGGCATAGCAACAGCATCAGCCAGCTCCCTCAGTGCTCTTGGTTGCAGCCCATTGGGGCCCATGTATTTGTGCGTGTTCTATTTACCCAAGTAATTTCTAATTCAGTCCTCATTGACCAGTGGAGAGTCTTCCTCCTTCCCTGCTTTCTCTCTTTCTTGAGGGTCTGGGATTCCTGAGGGCTGGTCTTAGCGGTGAAGACTGAGGCAAAGGCAGCATTCAGTAACTACACCTGACAACGTTCCTGTAATTCTTCCAAGAGACCAGTCCCTTTTTCCACATGCTGTGAGCTTCATTCTTCCACATTAATTTTTCCAGCAGTTCTTGGCTCATCCATGCTTGTTTCCTGCCTCCTCTGCTTGATTTTTTACTTAAAGGAATGCACCTATCTTGAGTGTGGAGAAAGTGATGTTTAAATACCAATCAGCTCTCTTGGGTTCCCGTACCTTCTAGAGTCTTAGCCCAAGGGATTTCTCCAAATAGGTCTTTGAAGAGGACAAAGTTAGCCCTCCTTACTGCCCTGCTTCTTCCCCTATGATACTAAGCTTTACCATGTCATGATCCCTACTACCAGGGCTGTCCCCAACCTTCACATCCCTGACCAGACCTTTGTTCATTAATACAAGGTCCAGCAGCATACCTCTCCTCCTTGGCTCTTCTACCACTTGAATCAGAAAGTTACTGTCAATAAATAGGTGCTCTTGGAGACAGTTGTATCTAGTGGTCCCCTCTGGTCTCTTGCTATCTCTTATGTAATCTCAGCCCCAGGGAAAAAGTTCTTTTACAAGCCCTTTGCTCAAAGAAGGCACCTCAGCTGCCAACTCTTAATACTTAGACAAAGAAGAGATTTGTTGGTGTGAAATAAATGTAAATGCAGCAGGCATTATAAAATATTGAACAAATCTACATGAGACAAGCATACAGAAATTACTTCTAGTTCTTAATTTCTTATTTCTCTCTCTGTGCTCTTAGTTCATCTTGTTTCAGGGCAACATAGTGGTATTTACTTATTTTTAATAAATTATTTACATTTTAAAATCTTACTTTGTAGGAATTGCTATTGATGCCTTAATTTAGTTAGCATAGGACTTGCTAACAGGTTAATAAAAATTAAATTACAAGCCATTCATTATTCCTTAGGAAATATTGAGATGTATTAGCAATGTCTCCAAAATTAATTAGTTGAAAACTGGTACTTTTCAGAATTAAAGTGGGAAACATTGGCTTGTTTATTTTAAGGTGTAATTTTGTTGAGTAGGTTTTTTTACTTGAATTAAACTGTCTGAATTCAGAGCCATATTTCCTTTATATACCATTGCACATTTATTGATAAGCATACTGTAAAAGAAATCATGTAGTCCTTCCTGGAATCCAGTTAATGCCTGGGAAAGATGAATTATGCTTCCACAATGGATGCAAACAAGAAGGTAAATGGGAGCTCAAGTTGATTTTTATAATAAAATTTCAGTAAAAATACGTAATGATACTAATTCAGTGTGTCATAGAGAAATTAATTCCTGCTGCAACAATGGAAATTATAGCAATCTTGTTTTGTTGGGAATATCGGAGAGGATTAAATTCTTATGTAAATGTTGTAAAACTGTCAAGTTGAGAGTTTTTAGCTAGATTTACTACTGAGTGCTACTTGGTTCCACCTTTTCAGAGCCCCACCTTATTGAATGTGTCCAGAGCCACTACTGTCTTTGTAATGTTAAAGACCGACATAAGTCTTTAAAAAGTATTTGCAAAACTTTTTTCAATCATTTATCTTTCTTTTCCAGTCCATGCCTTCCATTTAGTTTTTAACACTAGAGATGTTGAATTAATGATGTACAATTATTTTATCTTCCTCCCTATTGCCCCTTTCTCCTACTTTTTGCTTGTGGAAGCAAACAACTTAATGGTTTTCCTTTTGTTTATACTTTTTTTTTCATTCTCAGGGGCATTTCAAGACTTCAACTCTGTACTGTCAAAAAGGAGTATAGAAAAGTGATAAGAAAGCAATGAAATAAAGTCTGAATGCTCTTTAATCTGTTGTATTTGATTGCAAATAGAAGTGGAAGAAAAATGTGGCAAGGGAAGGAAGGGTAAAAATAATGAAATTCTGTTGAAGCGCATTTTGTTTTGGGGGGCAAGTTGAGCAGGAAATTTTATCTTTTGGGATATAAGAATGGGTAATTTTTAACATAACTCCTTGTCTCTTCATCCTTCCTCTTACAAGGTGCGACTCCATATTTCAGAGGCTTAGCGAAATTGGGGATGGAGCCCCAAAGGCCTTGTTTCCTACTGTTGCTTAATATACAGGAATTGCTGGACGTTTAGGAAAAGGTAGCTCTTCTGTTAAGCTAGCAAATCTCAGGGGCTGAGGAGATGATTTATGAAGTTTTAATCCATAGGCAGCAACAGGTTGTTATAGAGAAAACTAGGGTGTTTACTTTGAGCTCCTGTTTTTATTTAGTTTGTCAGAGAGTCCCATTCTGTTGATGCGTGGGGTAATGGGCTCTCACAGCAATTTGCTGTTAGAAGCAACCACTTATCCATATCTGCTACCACAGATAGCAGAAATACAAATGGCAGTGCCAGCAGGTTTCTGGTCCCCCTGTCTTCCTGACATTGTTCATTAAATACATTATATTTTCTCACTATTGGTCTATTTATTAGCACATTAACCTGTATTAATAGAGTCATGTCTGTTAACTGCTGAAGATAACCAATTTCTCAAACTTTATAGATTTCAGTAATCACTTTGTGTAATGACATGTACAATTTTCTGCATTGAAAAAAAAATGGGGAGGATTTTCAGAGACCTGATTGTGAGAAGTGTCTCGCAGTGCTTGCGGTAGATCCATACGTATGGCATTAGTCTTTAGTCAAAGTTGTCTGTTGCTCACAAGGCCTTCTGGAGTATTGTAACTACCTGAAAATGCTGGAGAAAAATATATTGCTCTTGGGCTGATGGAAGAGGTTGATCCAAGTGGTCTAGGAATTGGTATCTCTTTCCCGAATATTACAGATGCTCAGGGCGTCTCAAGATCTATGATAAGAGTATTTATATCAATACAGATGGTATTTTGATTAAGGGACTGGAACATCCCTCTTACGAGGAAAGGCTGAGGGACCCTGGGCTGTTTAGCCTGGCAAAGAGAAAGCTGAGAGGGGATCTTAGTAATTTTTACAAATATGTGAAGGGTGGGTGTCAAGTAGAAGGGGCCAATCTCTGTTCAGTGTGATAGGACAAGGGGTAATGGACACAGAATGGAACACAGGAAGTTCCACCTAAATGTAAGGACACACTTGGAGAGTAGGAAGCTATATTGATATCATGCTTAATAATTATATTTAGTATTCAAAAATGATACTTTGCTCACTGAAGTCAAGGTACTAAAGGATATAGGCAAAGAACCACTTAGCTTAATACTACCCAGTACACCAGAACCTATTGTTGGTAAGTCTAAACTAACTGGTTTTTTTCTTCCTTTTCCCTGAAAGCTTGACAAGAAGGATAGCGTCTGTGAGGGCCTGGTGTATGCTTTTATGGTGTAGAGGACAAGGATACTGAGCAAAGAGAATTCAAAGCTCTGCTGACTTATTGAAGCAATGGACAAGGTGCGGCAAGAAGAATCCCTGACCAAAAAGTGTACCTTGCTTTAAACACCGCTTTCACTACTTGCATACTTGGCAAGAGCCTCATGCCAGGTGTATCCTGCTCTGCATGTATCCATATACATACCAGCACATGCCCATATGGAAGAATAAGGAGAAGCTCTTATAGAAGAGAGGGAGTGAAGAATGAAGTCTGTGCTTTCCATTGTGCTGTTCCACCACCCAGCCACAAATGCACTTAGCAGGAAAAGGCAAACTCAGCCCTTCATGATGCAGTAAGAATAGGGACTCTTGAGTGTGACACAGGATGTAAAAATTAAGACTTATAGCCAGCTAAAGCTGTGCAGTTGCTTCTGCAGAGCTGGTGAGCAAGGTGTACATAACCACCTCCTCAGCACTCTGGAAAGAAAATTCAAATCCGTTCCCACCTAGTTGGGGAAGTGAGTAACAGTGAGAGAGTAGGAGGACATGGTCCTGTAGGGCTAATTTTAATAATATTTCCATTCTTTCTAGAGCATTGTTTTGACTCTGTTGAAGATTCCATATATTATGCAGATAGTTTAGAAAGATGCATTCTCATGAATATAGAATTATTGCATACATGAAGATGCTGAACAGTTAGTGAGGCCAAGGGCAGTAGTGTGTGATGTCCTCCATCAGACTGCACTATGCAATGTGAATTGCTTGAATGCTTGGCAAAGTTTTGGTCTGCTGGTTGCACTGTGTGAAGGGTAGGACTCCCCATATTTTACCTCCATGATGTGCATTTACATGCTCCAGGCAGAGAGGCTGGGAGTTTTAAGAGTGCCAAGAGACTTCAGCTAACAAGCTCAAGTATTTGGCCTCCTTAATCATTCATATGACTTTAAAACCTCTAAAGATATCTCCATGCCATAGGTTTCCGCAGGTAATGGTATTTTCCTTAATATTTCCTGAGTGGAATATTTTGCATCTTCCTCTTCATGTTGCTCTGGATGATACTTTAGCAACTGTTTCTCCTTTAGCAACTGTTTCTCCCTAGCATAGACTAATTGCCTTGTTAATCTCAATGAAATAAAAATGCTACCTGATTGATACTAAGCCAGACCTTCCTGCTAATTAGCATCCTTAGCAAAGGGTTAAGTGTCATGCTATTTTACTTTTAGAGCTGGATATAGTTTTTCTTGTGGACTCATTAGTACTGACTGCCTTTGAAAATGCCTTTCAATTAATATAAATTTCATGTATTTTTTTCACCCTCCAATTATGTTGGAAATGATCTTGATCAGGAAAAATTGGTGTGTGGTGGGAAGTGCAGAATTGGGAACCACCAAGTAACTCAGCACAGCTTATTTTTCCATGAAGAGTATTTGTATTTACTTTGGGTCAAATTAAATTAATTGTTCAGCTTGGTAAGAATTTTAAGGATTTTAATGATGTTATTAAGCAGTGTTTCTGCTATGCATAGTAGGTGTGGAATATGAAAACACATGGGCACTCTTTCAAGTCTTAAGTCACAGGTGCAAGGGGTGCTGGATGAAGTTGCTTAGAAGGTGAGATGACAATGGAAAATAATTGAACTTTTGAAAGAATCTTCAGGGACTTCAGGGCTTTGATTTTGGACATTTCTGGGATGAGAAATCATCTCCTTTAAGTAGCTCTTGAGTCCTAAGTTATATGGACTCACCAGAAAGGTTTAATTAAGAATCATCACATTGAACTCAGGAGAAGTAAACATGGATATTTGTGCACCATGATGGCCTGAAACTCTCTCTGAAAATGGTTCTTTCAAAGAATTTCTCTGTTCCTCTCTGTACTTATTTCATATGTTTGTACATCCCTGGTTTTCTCCTTCCTAACAGACAGAGAGGGTTGAAGAAAGATTCCTTTAGAGATGACAATAGACAGAGGGTGAGTATACTTTTCAACAACATTATGAAGCAGAGGCATCTCACAGTCTTTTTGTGCAGCAACCAACTGTGATAGGACAGGGGAAATGGGGAAACAACTTTATGTGAGTGAAAGGAGATACACTTCTAAGAAAAGGTAGTGAAAAAGGTGCCTAAAATGTGAAATTTTGGGCTGATGTAGTAACCCTTGAATGTGATTCTTGTTTTACTAGAGCAAGTGAATATTCTTAGTATCATGAGTCCTCATGGAAATTCATCACATAAAAAAATAGTCTATTTTTTATACTCTAGGAAGCCGTAGGGATTTGAGACCTCTAGAAATTGAAGCTTTAAGAAACACATCAAATATCAATAGATGCATTATGCAGTACTAAGACAGTAAAAACACAAGGTACATAAAACCTTTTTTTTTTCCAAGAGCATTACTAGCCAGTCTTATCACAACACAATTTATTGTAAAATTATGTTGATTTTTTTTTAGAGGAATACTTCCTTTTTTGAGCTCTCTGTCACAAATCTGCCTTTCAGGATTTGGGTTCCTATTAAGACAATGACCTTCTTGAAACCATAACATGGAATCTCTTGCTTAACTGGAAAAAAAAAAAATGAAGACAAAGTATCTGTTACAATTTAGAAAAGAGGAAGGTTGTTTGTTTTTTTCTTTTGTGGAACTTTTGACTCAGAACCAGCAGGGAGTCCTTCCTAGTGTCACATACTCACCAGCGAAAATGTTGACAAAACTCTTTGACAATTTCTGAATGACACTCAGTATAACTTACATGCATGTTTCCTCTGAATTTGTTCTGTTATTGAAAATGAGATGACCACATTGAATGGGTTAGAAATGAAAGGGTGAAGCTGCCTGTTTATCTGACCAGGGCACCAGGAATGAAAGACAGGGACACAACTTCTAGAAAAATTAAGTTGACACTATCTCATCTCTCTAAGTTGGTACACAATGCAGTGGAAAAGTAGCATAGATACAAGACTGTCATATATGGCAGCTACTAAGAAAAACTAATCCGATCTGATGAAACTCTTGCAGACACTTATGATACTGTTTGGCCTTTCATGCTTTCTGCATTTAATCAATTTGTTTTTCTCTTGAGATTTACAGTCTCCATTTCTTCCCTGTAGATTACATTGTCTGCTGAATACCCTGAGTTCCTGTAGACCTTACTGCTAAGGTGAATGTACTTAATACCACTTACTGAAAAGAGGAGTTCCCACACTGTTGGCCGAGGTTACTTATCCCGTGCCCACTTGACAGGACGGATATGTTGGCACAGAACTCAGCAGGTCACATTCTCCTGGTACTAAGGAGCCTTATTTCCCACGAGATTTCCAATGAGAGCTGCTTGGAGAGCTACAGCAATTCCCCTGCTACAGAGAGTGACTCACACAAAGCTGTTGTGGCAGAAAAAGATTTGTAATAATCGAGACAATAGTGGTTTACTTACACAAGGAATAATGAGCAGGAATTCAGTGCAGCCATTCATAACGGCCATGAGAGGGACTTCTCTGACCACTGTGGCAGTTTGGGCTGTAAATCAGTCCAGTTAATGTGCCAGAAAACAGATAATAAAAATTTCAAGTGTGCTGTCACCAAATTAGTGGAGTTAGCAGATGATCATAAGTCTCAATTTCACTGTACCCCGAGCAGTGTGTAGTGTTACGTCTTTTAGTGGGAGGGATCCAGACCACTCAGCCACACACCATAGACCCTCAGCTGCAGAAATATCCTTTCAGTTATAAGTTAGAGCCTGCTTTTTGAGAGTAGATGAATTTGTCTTCTGCCAGACATTCAGATTTCATGTTTCTGTGGTTGTTTGATGGAGACATCAGTCCCACCTTGGTTTATGGTGGCTATAATAAAGAACATAGCAAATGTAGTGTTGATTCCAGTTTAGTCTTTTCCCTACTTACACTTAGTAATATATTTTAGTAAGAGAAACACTAAATCTTTAGCAACTATAGTTTTTATTATAAACTCATTTCTATACAACTAGTAATTAACTCATTACATTTTAATATATATTATTTATATATTTTAATTATATCCCAGTGACAGGACTGAGATGAGTAGTCAGTGCATGAGGCCCAGGCTCTATGTGATAGTGCACCTACCTAGTTGATGGTAGGTAAATTGCAAGCTGTGGAGAGGTTAGCATGGAGCAGTGAGGGAGAGCTGTGGCACACCCAAACAAGGGCAGAGAGGAGGTGCTTTGTCTCTGAAATCCTATTACAAAATGTTTGTCATGTATTAGCCTAGGCAGTTTGTCTGGTACTCCTATCAATCACTGATTGTTTCTCTGATTGGCTTTAAAGATTGGCATGCCTCTTTTTTGGTAGGTTTCCTTTTTTTTTTTTTTTTTTTTTTAGCTTAAATAATACATTTTCTTCTTCTCTTTATTTGCAGAGCAGTCATACCCTCCTTCCTCCTTCAGCTCGCACTTTGCTTAGACAAACCATTGTCATTCCTGAAAATAATCGCTCCTTTCTCTTCAGGAACACTCTTTGTTCCAATTTAAATTGTTTTCTCTTGACCAAGAATGAGAACCACATTTATTCTCATATTCCCTTGTACAATGCAATTGTACAATAGCATTCTGTTTCACTGCAAATACTTTAACTCCTATATATCCTGGAATTGAATTTGTCAGTGCTCAGATTTCTTGATATTTACATTGATGAGCTAATACTCTGAGTGTTGTGGGTATGTTGTTGGGTTGTTTTTTTTTATTTTTGTTTTGTTTCAAAGTCATGATTTTCCATTTATTAGCAGAATACTAGTTCTGTTACAGAGCCTAGAAGCACAGCTCTGTGCTATGAAACACTGTGTTTTGGTACTTAGCAGCAGCAAAGTCTTCTTACTTAGGAAAAATAAAAAAAGCTTTCCTTTATGTTGACAATGCTTCTCCATTTTTTTGTCACCAGAAAACACCGTTGGCATCTCCTCCTTATGTTCTGTTAATTAAAATATTACAGTAGACTCACATAGAACTGTAATCACCAGCAATTCTTTACTCATCTTACAGTTCAGAACTACTACATATCTTCTTCATGTTAAATAATGATTTTTCTCCTGAGACCATATTCATTCATTTCCTTAAGTCTGATGGATTAGATTTTACCTAATTTTCCTAGAAAATCAGTTACCCTAACAAATAAGATCACATTATCCTTCATGATGTTTTATATTTACCAGTATTCATTCCTTCATATTTTTCCTGGTGAAGATCAGGGCTTATATTTGCCAATATCACTTTTTCCCTTCTATTAAATAAAGCCACCACATTTCTGAGTCCTGACTTGCGTGTTTGTGCCTCGGATTTGACATGAACTGAATTTGGCTTTAGTACCATCTCCATCTTTTCTGAACAGCCCATCCTATTCATGTTTACTCTGCTTTTATGTTTTCCTTAATGTTTACTATCATCCAGTTTCATGTCCTACATCAGGACTTGCAATTCTTCTTTCCAGTTTTTGCCTTTGTGATAAATACAACAGCTGTTTGTCTCTGACTTGGTTCTGAGTTTTGGATTATCATACACTAATTGTATCACTTGCCTGGCTACTACTCCCATCTGGCATCCTTCTGGCCCTTGCTTATCTCTGTGCAGAATTCCATTCAGCTAATTAAGGGCCTAGATCTTCAATGGATTGTCTGCAAAGCCTTTTTTCTCTGCATGGGCAGTTAAAATGGATACGCTGTTCAGAGACTCTCACATGTTATGGTTAAAAGCTTTTGAAGTAGATCAGTTTTTCTGATTCTTTTGTGGCTTATTTCTTTAAGTAATGATTGTTCTGAAGTTTATTTACATTCATGTATGTATTTATGTAAAAATCCAAATAGTATGTCTAGATTATTTTTGTTTTCCTACTTTCAGTTAATGACTATAAGAGATTAGTGCTGGGAACCAATTAGAATTTGCTCTTGGCTTATGCTCTAGACCTTCAAAAACTTCTGGCAAGTAATGTGGCAGGGGAGGGTAGGGGGAGAAAAAATACTGTTTTTTGGAGTAATATATGTCAATCTTTGGACAAACAAATCTACGCAAACATTAGCAATCCCTATCAACTCCAGAAATACAGGATTGCTGACAAAACATGCTGTCTTTGGCTCAGGAAACACAGGATGCTGCTCAGGAAGATAAAGTTGGTAATAATGGAGAAGGCTGTTACAGATAGCAAAGGGAGTATGTGTACATAGCAAGAATGTTGCAAGTACATGGAAGAGAGAAACACTACTGGCTCTTTAATTTTTTATGCTTGACATAGCCCTGCATTTCTTCGCAGAAAGCCCTTGGGCTTTGCAAGCAGTGAAGCAAATTCTGCCTGTAATTGTTTCTCTCCATTCATTTCAATGAGGCAGTTGTGATGGAATTAAGTCTTAAAACCACTTCATCTAGATTTGGAATTGTAAGGACCTGAATTGCAATGACTTGAAGTGTATTCCTGTCAAGGTTTAGTGTAGAACCGGCCACTGGAATGACAGATGCTTTCTGTTAACTCTTCTCCCTTCCTGAAGGGGAAAAGAAATGAAATAAGGGAGAGAGACCTATGGGTTAGAAAACTAAAATAGCTTCGGTAAAAATAATAATACAATTGATAAGGGAGAGATACTTACACATTGGAAAACTGAAAAACCTTTAATGAAAATAATAATACTAAAATGGAATATATACAAATCTATACAAACCCAGTATCAAACCCAACCGCTCTTACGGCAATTGCCAGTGATGCTGTGGAGCAGGCACTGGGGAAGTCTCAGACTGGACACAGCAGCAGACAGGAGCTGGATTCGGGAGCTGGATTCTGAAACTGGATTCGGGAACACATGGATAGGGATCAAGGGCAAAATGGATAGAGTCCTTCTCAGACACCAGCCATGGAAGGAGAGAGATTGACCCTCGTGATCCCTCAGCTTTATACTGAATATGACACATATGGGGTGGAATCCCTCACTGGTCAGTTTAGGGTCACCTGTCCTGTCTGCTTCTCCCCACAGGTGTGGCCTCTTCCTGCATCCCCTGACATGATACACAAAATTTAGAGGTGACCTCAGTCTGCACACCAATCCTTGGTAGTAACACTGAACACTGAGCATTCTCATTGCTAGTAGCAGACACTGTCTGTGGAAATCTGCCATTAACTTCAGAAAGTGCAGTTAGTAAGGTAAGACCGAGCTGTAAAATAAAAAGATCACTGAGCAGAATTAGTTCTGTTATGACTCAAACCAGGACAGTTACCATTTCAGAAAGTAAGAAGGCTGACAATACAATAGAGTGACTAACAGTTTAAAGAAAACGCAACAGGAAAAAGGACCCTCCTCTCTCAATGGCTAAGTAACCATACTTGTCTCCATGGGAACTGCAGATCAGCCCCATGGTTTAGGGATGCTGTGGTGTGTTTCTCTGCTGCTGTTTTTTATTCCCTACTGTACTGTTATTCAGAACATAAAAGAAAAAAAGATGATGGAGAAATTTCCCACACTATTAGCAACCCTTATTCGTTGGGCAAACTTGTGCTTGAGTGTTGGTAACCCTGTAAAACCTAAGTTGTATATCTAATTCCCTTCAAACTCTTTTTCCATCTCAGCCTGCATTAGCCCCCAAAATCACCATCTATAATCATCTGAGTTCTTTTCAGATAGAGCTTTTGGATCAGAATGAGGGCAGACTTTTGAGCTGAGAGACTCATATCTCCATGATATTACAGGGACTTTAGTTAACCGTCATGTTTTAGCTTATTCCTCTTCTGAGATGGGAAAAAAAGAGGGGATTCAGGCACTATATTCCTACACTATTTCATTTACAAATGTTTATAGTCTTGGACAGACATCTAAATGAATAAAGTGGCAGCGTACTGGAGGAATGGCAAAATGTACAATTCCCTTGTGCCCAGAAAGCATCTGGGCTTAAAAGCTGTCAGACAGCAAATTCTTTTCATTCTGCAAAACTGCGTATTTCCATTAGTTTTCTCTGTCCTGGACCACTAAAATTAAGGTGTCTCTGTCATTTTGTTGCCATCCCAATTTTGCGTCCTCAAATGAAAGCCAGCATTGATCTGAATGTGTCTAGATAAAGGGAGATTGTACCTTCATTTATAACATGTGAAATATATGTATTTTGCTTTAGTGGAAAAGTCTTGCAGTAGCGTTTGAGGTATGATACAAAGCACCCCGAAAAAGTTGCTGGGCTCCAATTATCTTGTGTTTCTTCTGATTCAGTTTCAACTTTTTAATTCCAGTAACGCTATTAATTTCATTGCTTTACCACTTCTAGCACAAGATGATGTTCCAGGTTGTGACTTGAATCTATGAGCATAAAAGGATTGCCCAGCAATTCATTTCTGATAGATAAGCTCTGAAGTGTTCAAATGTGTATCCAAGTTCATCCAAAAATCTGTGGAAGGGAAATGTCTTTAGAACAGACTTTCCTTTGAGCTTTTTTGTCATCCCTGGCTGGCTTTGAAACAGAACAGAAATAGCCTCATTCATGGTTTTGTTTTCAAGTATGTTTGTTTTTTTTTTTCCCCCAATATTTTCCTTTGTAGCTCTGAGTGAAACTGGGTAGCAGAATAATACAGAATTTCATGAGAAAAGAAGCTGTTTTTCTGGAGACAATCAAACAATACAGTTAGTTCGAGAACTGGTCAAAATGTAATGCTAGTACTTCATGATTACCTCACTCAGCCTGTCCTCTTTCTTGTCCTGTTGTCATTGTATTTGTCAGTAATGATTAGCCAGCAGAGAACTTATTTTAAAGACAAACATAGAAATGTCCAGTTTCTAAATTAATTCACCAAATAAATTTATAATTAAAAAAAAATATTCTGCTTCTATTATTTAGCTGTTTTAGTTTAACTGATTAGCTGTAAATTAAATCAGATGATGCTTTTCAATTCCTTCAGCACTTTGAATAGTCTCAAAGTTCACGAGTAAATGTAAAGTTCCCTCTCTCAATACCAGCAGCAAGTGATGAAATTCACTTCTTACAGTAAATGTAGTTACATGAATATTTGTAGAATTAAACCACAAAATTCAGTGAGAAGAAAAACAACAATAGCGTTACAGGATTAAATCTAAATTTCTCACGTTAAGAAGTTGTTCTTGCTTACACATCCATCGTATTTTTATTTCTAAGTAAGGGTAAAGTCTTCAATGAATGTGTTTCTAAAACATAGGTGAAAGAGACCATGGCTATTCTTTTTTATGCCATTTTCAACTTGCTCTACTGAGCCCTTTTGTTTATTCATCAGAATTATTACACTTATCCACATTTCTTCTGAACTTCCATTGGAAACTTGCTGTCTGAAGCTTTTTGGCAAAATCTCCAAAGCTTATTTAAACTTCTGTCAATTTATGTACTCATTTGCTTTTTTTTTTTTTTTTTAACCTCACCAGAAAATTTCTATTTGCCATGACAATTATGTATGAATATAACTTGCTTGTTACAATTTGAAGACAAAAATCTTTGGATATCAGAAGAAATTCTTGAACCAGATAATTTAAGATAAATCAGCATTTTTAGATGCAGTTCACAAGTCATGACACTTAGGCAATTTAACTTCACAATATTCTCTGAAGCTTTAGGAGAATGTACATACAATTGGACTTCAGCTCAGTGTTTCACAAGCTTTCTGGAAATGGGTTGAGAGAGCTTGGTCATCTGTGGCCTCAAAGCAAAGATTAGCTCCTTGGAATCTCATGTCCAGCAGCACTTGTTCTGTACAGCAAAGAGAGTGCCAAAGCTGAGGACCAAAGTGCTGATACACAAATAATTCTTAATGAAAGCTCCAGCAAAACGGACCCATCTCTGCCATCAGCCTTCTCATTTAGTTGCTGACCTAATTCATCCTCCTTCTCATCTGCTGCCCCTCATTATCCAGGTGGCCTGATGTGCCACATTACAGCCTTGGTAGATATATTCCTTTTCAAAAGCACACTCCCCAGATCAGAGCTGTTTCTTTTGCTTTGCTTTCTGACTCCCTGACATTTGCAGAGATGTGCCAGTGCATCTGAGCCCAAAAACAAGAAGGTAGAAAACACATGAAGTTCCTTTTGCCTTTCATCTCTTCAGCCTTTGTAGTCAGACAAGATTTCTATTACATTGGCCTTTCTTTTCTTCTTCTGCCTTTTTTTTGTTGTTTTTATTTTGCTTTCATTTATCCTGATCTTATTAAAGTTGTGCAGCTCTTTCTTGAGTCCTGCCAGCAGAGTTCTTAGCAAGTCTCCTCATGCTGTGACTCTCTCATGTAAAACATTCTTTAGCACTTTGTCACTTGGGTTCCTCTGAACTGTATTCCTGTTACATCAAGATGCACTTGATTGAAGATGGTGATGCAGTTTTAAAACACTGCTGAAAATAATTATTTTACTCAAACCCAGGTGTATTTTCTGAGGGCAGTGTAGTCTCCTTACCCCATCTTGAAGTTATCCTTTGTCAGTCTTTGATACAGAGATTGCTGTTGCCTGTGTTATAGTAATAAACTAGCAGACAGATAATGGAAGTCCTGCCTTTTTCTGCATTGCGCTAGAAATTGGCCAAGTAAGTCTAAGGTTATCCTGTACTTGTGGCTTGAGCCTAAAATAAAGACTTTTATTATTACATGAAACTTACAGAAATTATCAGTAGGCAATTACTCTACCAGTCATCTATCTATGCATTAAATATGTGTTTACAGAAGGTCCTGACTTCTGGTGCTTCATCTTTCTAGTTTAATCTATGATTAGCATCTGCATAGGTGTAACCACGCCTACCTTCAGTTCATGCTTGCAGCATTTGTTTCTGGGAGGATGAGAGACTCTAAATGGAATTACATTGTTGAGTCAGTCATGATAACAATTCTGATAGACATGTTTATCCTTCTTCAAAGAATCAGACAGGCAGAGAGCCCTACACAGAGAGCAGGCAGCTTACGAGCTGTGACAGTACTACCTCTCAGAGGTTTCTGGGCAGAACAAGCAGTTAACTGAGATGCGGAGAACAGAACTGCATTTCCTCCTACCCTGTCGGCCAGCGTTCTTCCCAGCACTTCATTTTGTGTGTAAAACACCTAGAGTAGCTGCAACATCCTAAAATGTCCTTTTGCCCTCTGTAATCAACATCAGGAAATTTTTGTTATGCAAAATTTAATCTGGCTTTTCTTTCCTTGCAATTACTGAATCTACAAGTGTCATACACCAGGATTTTAAAGCTATAAGTAAATTTTATTTATTTGTTGATTGTCATCTCTGCTTTTTGTGGGCTATGAAATGGGCAATTTGTATGCTACTTACAGAGGGGTCCCAAACATTGGTTATGATTAACTGAGTTCTGTATCCTACAGCAACTATTTTTTTCAACTTTCAGTGCTTTGGTCTGTATCTTGACTCTGTAAAGCCTCCAGTTGGGAAGTGGAAGAAGTTTTCAGTGTATGCTTGAGTCAGAATGAAGTCACGAGAACCAGTGTTTGCTGAGCATTTCTGAAAGTCATGTGATTTATTTAAAGGTTGTTATTAATCTCTTAGATTTCAGCTGATCAGCTCTTCTGTCACTATCTGCATTCCAGCTTGGACACCAAAGAGCCTGACAAGACCAACCAGTTGAGAACTACTCTGTAAAACTACTGGATGATACGTTGCATCCAAGTGAGTGTAAGAATTAACCCATAAGTTGCTTTGGGCCGCTTATTGTTTGCATATGTGAGCTGGACAGTTCTGATTCTGACTCTTGCTGCTTTGTTTGAGCAGCCATTTGCATTTTGTATTCTCTGCTCTTCCTTTGTCCCTTTGGTTTGGAGCTGGACTCCTGACCAGCAGTCCTGTACTTCCTGCAGAACAGCCTTTGTGGTTGTATTTGACTCCTTATTTTTCTGACTCTTAACAATGTTATTACCTTGCCTTTCAACTTTGCAGCCACCTTAACTTCTTGGTTCCCGACCTTGCTTTTATACAGTGTTCTGGCACACTTACAGTTCTGAGCTGCAGAGCTCAAGCGGAAAAAAAATAGATTATTTAATGTTTTGCAGTGACTGTACTACAGCTACAGTTCTCTGATTCTGCCTTTCTTAGAACAGCCAAACTAAAAGTTTTGTTTTCCAAGTCTGACTCGGGAGGTTCACTTAAAGGCTTAGGTTTTCAAATTTGTTTAAGAAAGAGTTCTCCTTGCTTTTACACCTCAACGGAAGCAATGAAATAAGATAGTCATCTAGCAAAAGGATGCTCAGAAGTGTTGACAACAGAAGCTACCTTAGAACCTCCTGCTTGTAATTCACAAATGTTGCTGTCAGCATTCCCTTTCCAGTTTTGTTTCTCACACTTGTTTCTCTAGTTGTTTCAATAGTGTTTGATAGATTACTGGGAGCTAAGAGCCTGGCTTCCCATAGCAGAATTTGTCTATACTTTCTAATCATGTGTTTTGTTAACTTTTATAGATGCCTATCACAATTACGGCTTTAGAACCATGATTAAAAAATGTAGGTGAAATATCTGACCTACATAAATATCACTTTGGCATTGTTCAGTACTTTTAGAATAGTAGCTTCAGGTATTTTACAAGAAATATATGAACTCTTGAGAATATCACCTCTGAAACATGAAATGGAAGTTTCACATCACAACTTTGATGTGAAATGCTCAGGATGTTTCAGTGTCAGCACACAAATCTTAGGAAAAGCATTTCATTCTGTGAGACTACTCTCCCTTCCATCATTTTAAGTGATCCCTTTTAAAAGTTAAAGGATCGATTGGATCTTTGATGAATTGAAATATCCAAGATATAAATGATTGTCGCCCCATTGTGATATGAGCCTCATGCAGTAAAGATATTTTCAGCCTAATTTTGGAAACATTACTCAAGTTTTGAGGTACCAAAGGTGGTCTGAATTCCAGAAAAAAATTACTCAACATTTTGCGATTCCAGTGTTTGAAGCTGAGGGGGAAAATACTTGCATGCATTTCACAGAGAAATCTCCATGGTATCTCTCAGACCTCAACATGGTCTTTATAGTCATAAAAGCATTTTCCTACCAGCTGGTTTATGCAATATGAAAATGTTGATTATTAAAAGAACATATAATTAACTTCAAATGAATCTTTAAATTACATTCAATTGCAATTAACCTTAACAGAGTTAATCAGCTATGGTTACTTAACATTTATATAATTGTAGGTGCTTTTGCATTAAAATAAACAGTGTATTAGTGAAACGGTAGCTTTCTTCTGTCCTTTTTTGGCAGATACAATAGAGATCTAAATGATAAAAGGTTATATATCTATTGTGGTGATAGATGAATTAGCAACATGAGTTGTTCATCTTTGGTTTGGAATATGTTTATGTGGACGCAATGTAATATTAAAGCAACATCAAAATTTCTCTCTCCACCTGGAAATCATGAGTGTTAAAACCCTAGTGTAGACAGACAGTGCCTCCTAACACATGCACCCCCCCCACCTGAAGTTTTGGATAAGTCGCTGCTGATAACCCAATCAGAGTGTATTGAAGACTATAAGAAGGGGTCTTAATGAGAAATAACCTCTTAACATAACTGTTGGCATGAAAGAGTAGTGTTAGAAACAACCTTCAAACTGAAAAAAATCTTGCTTTCTTATCCTTCATCTGTGTTTCCTCTTCAGTTTCCTCTGAAGCTATTAAGTGGTCTTAAGTATCTTAGAGAATGATTTGAAAAAAGCTTATTAAGGTCTATGCGTTGACGTGGTTTTTGTGTAATGCCACTTCTAAAGCTTTTAGTGTAGCCCAGTGTCGTGCTGTTTAAATTCAGGGAAACTGTTTTAATATCTGGGCTTTTAGTAGAAAATTCTACCTTGGCTGCTTAGTCCTTCATAGAGAATTGAGGACACCTTAGAAAGTGAAAGGCCAATTTTCATGGGTGTGGTATTCACTGTTGTGCTCAGATTTTTTGAAGAGCCCTTGGCTGTTGTTCAGATGATAAATAAGAAATAAAAACTCAATTAAAACCACACTTCAACTTACATTTAACCCCTTAGAGCAAGAAGGATGTAAGCAGGAAACTGCACTATTTAGCTACAGAGAATGAAGTTCTTAGGCTGGAATAGCTACAGGCTACCTTTATTCAAGGTAAATTGTAGTATTATGGTCTAGTTGTTAATATTTATGCAGTATTATGAAGATGAATAGTATAATAGACAACATTGTATTGCTACAGCGATTGGGACTTCTGCTATAAAATAGTCTAGTATTTTTTAATAAGGGTGGTAATTGGAAAATTATCCATCAGGGATGTAACCAAGATGGAAAATGAGCATCATGAATAGTGCTCTTCAAAAAAATGAAAAAAAGTCCTCCGAGACAAATAAATACTCATTGGCAAACACTTATTTTATTAAATTAGCTCCCTTTGCTCTGTACTTGTTTTTGTTGGTGTTTTGCTTTTTTTTTTTGTCTTTTTAAATGTCAGTAGTATATATTATATCTTTTAAAGTTCCCATTTGTGCCTTCCCTAAAGCTCAGTTGACTTTCAGTTACCATCTGACACAATGAAACTGTGGCATGCACTTTTTTTAGAGTGCACCTTTCCCTTTTTCTCAATCTGCTGCTGTCGATACAGTTCATAAAAACATAGATGCTGGTAAGATCTGGATTTCAGATTTTGTGCCTGTAGTTCTTGTCATGGAGACAGTTGCTTTATACTGATTACTGGTGAGGTTGCAACCCCTCACAAAGAAGGAAAAATAGTTTTATGGTTTTGTTTTGTATATGGTTTTCAGGGTGGAAAATGTGTGTTAAGCATGAAAAATGAGAATATTACTGATATAGTGGGGGAAAAAAAAATACACACTGGAAAGAGAACATTGGACCACATTACCTGCTTTGCTATCCTTTACTCAAAGATAAGCTGAAAGTTGTTGTCCAGTCTTATTTTAACCCAGGTTTCATATAGTCTTTGAGGTGAAAAGATATGCTGGGTCTTGGAGACAAGGGCACTTCATGTATCTCCTGAATTACTGGGAGCTTACAAGAGTCTTTGACTGATCTTCTGTCTGCAGTAACAGCTTTCCTTATGGTTTTCTAGTGCTGTGTACCCAGGATAGTAATCTCTCTTCTGCCTTTGATGCAAAGAGAAACCACAACATGACTGAAAATACAAGTGATTTTGTTCTGATTTGGGTCTTATATCATCTAAAGATTTTTATCTGTGTTATGGCAGCTTTCTGTGGTTATAAATGCTTTGTCAGTCCTGTCACCTTCTACCAACCAGACCACACTTGAGTGTGGATGCCACATCATTATAATTATTCTGTAAATATAGGTTATTTATTTCTGAGGCGTAGAATGTTTTCCAGTATTTTAGATTCTTTGATACTTTTGGGTGATTCTCTTTCATATGACTTTACAGAAATTTTATCAGGCAAAGCTGTTGGCCAGACACACGTTCTGTTATTCCCTGTTGCAAAAAGCTACTCTTCCTCTGATGGAACCTGTAAGGTGATGATAATAGCACCATTTAGGTCATTTACAGCAAAATGCCTCTTAGGAGTCATAGATTAAGTCATGATGAGGAGGAGATAGTGGGACAAATGCAAGTGAAGGACTTGAAGGAATTCGATCCAGATCAAGTCCTGTGATCCATAGCACCTCCTGATGATGCATATGACAGAGGAACTAGCAGGGTGGGGTTTAGTGCATTTCCTTGACAGGCTTTGGAAGAGCCCGCTGTAAGGGTAAGAGAGCTCAAGACAGCCTAGGAGAAGAGCAGCTGAACTAGGCAAAAAAGGCCCATGAAAAGTCACAGACTTCACTGGCAAGTTTTTCGTGTTTTAAAGTTGTGTTGTATGTTTTTGACAAGTACATAAGCAGATCTGTAAACAAATGAACAGATCTCTTCAGCTAGTTCTGTACTGCTTTCTTTTGATACATTAAGCATAATGAATTAGCCATTCATTTTCTAGAATGGATCAAAGTTCATGTACAAAATGATGAAGCTTCACAGGAAGCTGTTGACATGTGGGAAGCTGACACCCCAGGATTTACAAACAAGAGTAAGTCATTAGCAAAGTTTTTACAAGGCACTATCCTCAGCTAATTAGATCTCTTCTAGTTATATTTGCCTAACAAGAGGAGGAAGGACGAGTAGAATAAAATAAATAAATAAACACCAGTGAAAAGAGGAAATTAGAAGAGCAATTGTTAAAAGTTGTTAATTGAACCATTAAGAAGTTTATTATCAAGCAGCACTGTTGGCAATAGGTTGCCCTGTGCTAATTGCATACATTGAAGCAGCACAGAACAGCTTGCATCTAGCCATGAACTTTGGGCTTAGAGGAGTGTTCTTGGAGGTGTGAAAGCGAGTATGTGTGGAATAGTAACTGAAATTCCTGGGTCTTGGCTTCACTTCAGCCTGATTCAGTGGCTCAGTTTCCTTTCTCTGTTTACCTGCACAAGTATTAAGGTCAAATACTTGACTGTCCATCTGTCTGTCTTTGTGGTCCATGCCAGGAGTGCCACACAGAATGGAGGTCTGTGGCTCCACCAGAATTAACCCATGCAGGCAGCACTAGCTATAGTCTCTGTTTGCTCCTAGAAGCTCATCTTAGTGCATTGCTAGTGCACTACAACAGTCAAACTTTAGGTCTGTCAAGTACTATTAGATCTTTGGCTGAAAAATGACAGTTCCCTTTCTAGATGGTGCTTTCTCATTGTAGGCCTTTGCCATTGTAGGCAAAGCAATGATAGGAAGTGATGCCACTTGTAGCTGAACTCTAAAACCTGTTTTTCTCAAGCACAACTGTGCTGATCTTACACAGAGGAGTCATGCTGCAGTGGGTACAGAAACCACCTTAGCTTAAACCAGTTTATTTCTGTCTTTTTATGAAGAACACTCATTAAGAGCTAATTATTAATACTGGTTTGAAAATAAATGAATGATGCTTCTTGCTAAGCAGCAGTTCTAGAGCAGAGATATAAAATCCAGTCATTCAGTTAAAATGGCTGGGTTTTTTCTGCTGACTGAAGTGTAAAGGGAAAATATGTTCCATGTTAAAAAAGATACATAGTTTGTATTTCCTGTGGAGACTCCCCTGATACTCTTCAAAGATATTCTATTTCTCTGTCTCCTCCTGATATTTTTGTCATAAACTCAGTATTTTCAAGGAATGTAAGAGAAGCTGCATGTGCAATTCTAGTCCCACTGTGCATGACTCCGTGCCTTTGTAATGAATGAATGCAGAACTGAACCTCATGGTGGCACTGCTAGTCCCTGTCCTTCCTGCTTTTCCCCAATACGGAAGATTTCTGCTAGACTAAGCCAAGAATGGTTTTAAGTTGCTCTTTGACATGGATAATCGTGCCTTCTACTTCTCACCAGCCTACCCTGCTGACCTGCTAAGCTCTGTCTGTCTCTGAAGAGTTTGTAACTGGAAGCAGACCTGCGCCTGGTATGTACTGCCCTGAAGGGTTACAGCATGGGCTCTTCTATTAGAGAGGGCAAAACAGGATTTAAAGTTTTAAAAAGAAAAGCAGAGGCTTCATAGGGAAAAACGTGGAACTTTGTTCTTTAGGCACGCTGTGATCAAGTCTCCCATCTGAAAAA
>JANIJG010016255.1:0-19759 GCA_024611175.1 Megaceryle torquata
GGGGGAAAAAAAAAAAAAAAAAAAAAAAAAGCCCTAATTCCAGAAGCAGTTGTCTCCTCAGGGCGGCTTTCACACTCAGGGCAAGGTCCTGCAGCCCACAGGCCTGGCAGCAGCCAGCATGCAGAGATGGAGCATGCAGGGCTGGGAGCAAATGTGTTGCAAACTCTGGTGGTTTGTCACCTGTGATTTACTTTGGGGAGTTTGGGACTTTGTGAAGCTGAAAATGCTTGGACCTGAGTACTTTGTTTATAACCAAAAGCCCTTTGTGAATGAGTCATCTCCATCCCAGGGTATCCCAGTCGCTGTCCACACACCAGGGCTCCCATTATTTCAAGGACTCTTTGTTCATAGTTTGGGACTCCCATTATTTCCCATTATTTCCATGACTTCCTGGTGAATGCAATGGAGTTCAAACTGGCACTTGGGGAAAACAAGGACAGGAGAGACCCCCTCACCCCTCCCTTCCTCAGACCCTCTGGGACACTGCATCGCCTGTTTTGGGGGGGAAAGCAATTTTCCTTCAGCATCAGCCTGTGCTGCTGTTGGCAGAAGCATCAATCGCCTCCATGTAGCTGTGCTGCCACACGGAAACCAGCCCCCTCTGCTCTGCCCTCCCCAGGGCTGGCGCGCAGGAGCAGTGCTGGCTGTCCTCCCCACGCTGGCAAAGGCCCCTGCTTTCACGGCCAGCCTGTTAGCATTATAATAGGGGAGAGCAGGGAAACACAGTTCTACTGGTGTGAAACTGGAAGGAAAACCTCGGCAGAGAACTGGAGGAAATGAGGCCGTAGTACACAAAGAGTCCTGGAGGCAATGGGAACTGGGGCATTTCTGTGGATTTGGCCTTAAAACAGAACACGAGGTCACAATGGCAAAGCAGGGTTGGACCTCTAGACCTAACAGAGAACTGGCCTCTCTTCCTCCACCCTACAACTGTGAGAAGAGGTGTACAACAAAGTTTGTCACTTGTTATTCTCTGCATTTAGGAGATCTCCCATAGGGATCCTACCTATATCCCCACATTGGGACTTTTCTTCAATCAGATTCATAGACTTATAGAGTCATAGAATGGTTTAGCTTGGAAAGGTCCTTAAAGACCATCTAGCTCCAACCCCCCTGACATGGGCAGGGACACCTTCCATTAGACCAGGTTGCTTGGTGTGGAGGCAGTAAGGCTGGGCAAGCGGAGGCAGCCCCTCACCTGCCTGTGAGACCATGGCAAAGACAAAGCACTTGACAATGAAACTGCATGCTGTAACAAGAGCAGGAGTGGTGTGTTTTGTGCTGCCGAAGCAATCTCTCCTGGCAGAGCGTGTCGGCTCTCTCCAACTGATAGATGCTGGCAGTTAGCAGTGTTTGCAGAAGGGCAATATTCCCCATCTTTTTTTTGGTGTAACCTTGATAGAGGGAGCAGGAGCACAGAAAGACAAGTTTGCACTTTCTAGCTCGAGCCAGCCCTTCCTCTCATGTTATCATATTAGCGAAGCATGAGAAGAAAAAAAAAACTACTCAAGACACCCATGGGAGCACACAGCTCCTCCTGCCTTTTGGAGGAACCAGCATTTCTATGGCAGATTGTGGTGACATCTTCTCCTCTGTCCTGCTGCAAGTGTTACAGAGATGTCAGGTCTCACACAGTGAGGATGAGCATGGGATGTCTCAGCTGCTCAACTGATAGGCATATCACCTGAGTTATTTGTTCAGATTCCTGCCAATGACACCCAGCCTGTAAGACACCTCTGTCCCAGAAGGATACCCTTTAACATCTCAAATGGAGCTGGACATGGAGATGGCTCACTTATCTGAGTCTTTAGCTTATTGTAGATGCCTTCATGTATACATCTAGAGAGCCAGATGTGTTGAATCCCACTCTAGGAAGATAATCTCACTCCAAAGTCAACTGAGAAAGCAGTCAGACACCTACAGAAGACAAAGCATCCACACAGAGATTATAATTTTTAGGGATCTCATATTAAGTGAGATGAATCCTGGGGTGGCAGATGAAGACTGGTCTGTCTCCTACTCTACTGTGCCTTGGGCTGTCACTCACAGATTTGCAGTGTAGGGATGCAGGTCTCCACTATTCCTCTCCCTCCTCTGGGATGCAGCTGGTGAAGACCACACTTAGCTGTAAGAGAAATGAGGTAGAAGGAAGATGGACAAGAAACAAAGCATCTGAGAAGAGACACAAACTCCTGCTACTGCAAAGGCACATGAGCCCCACCTCCAGCAGAGTCTGCAGCTCCTGCCCTGTGCCTCTTATCCCTTCATGTCAGGGACAGAACTACCACAGGGGCAGGGTGATGGCAGAAAATGTGTTGCCAGAAGAAATTCCTAAATATGAGAAAGACATACACAAAAGTTCTGGATACAATGGAACTGAAGGACATACTCCTTTTCTTGCTGGTTTGATGAAGCTCACCAACTCTGGACACATAATTTTTTTCTAGACACCTAATTTTCTTCTTTCTCCTCAAAGAAATGCAAATTATTCACAAGGAACCCATGTACCAAGGACCATGAGAGATTGATTATTCAAGTCCCACTGAGCTGGTGGAGCATGGGGGTCAGAGACCATGAAAAAAATGCAGTTTTTCTAACTTGACATGGAAGTAGTACCATGAACCTTTGTTTCTGCACTATGTAATTTCCACACTATTGCATTATTTCACACTAACTCTGCATTTCTACACCCTTCATGCCCTTCTCCACCCAGCCAGTCCTAATGAGCCAAAAGACTGACTCATATTTACATGTTCCTCTGTGCACAGTGAGGCTGATGGGACTGAATCCACCTGTCTGGCCTGTGTTTGAAAGAGCAGCAGGGACACGACAAATGGAGAGAGGGAAAAATCACCCAGTCACATTCCATTTCTAATCTGTGGAGAAAAAGCAGTCCTTGTAGACCTAGGTAAATTTAAATGTCCATATAAATGTTTTCCTTTAGCTTAAAAACAGAAGTGGTGTTGTCTTTTAAAAAGAAGTAGTATTTTGTATAAAATTTTTCAGTCTTTGATTTCAACCATCAATATAATTAAGATATTCACCCTCCCTTCCCCCCCTCCCCCACCCCAATGTGACTGAAACATGCAGAGAAAAGAATGAAATTCATTTGAAATTTTCTTGGAAGTCTTCTGATTGTTTGGCAAAACGGTTTGTAATGAAAAATGTTATTTCCTATGGATTTAAAACCATATGAAATACTTTGTTTGGAGTTCTAAGTTAGATATGTTTCCATTTTTTATGGAGCATGGGGGAAGGGGGTAAAAGCCAGACAAATAGGGAAGGAATCAAAATTGAAATGGAAACTTTCTGTATCATCAGGAACTTTTTTTCTTTTTGATTGAAAAGGAAAAGTTTCACAACTGCATTTTATTTTTTAAACAAGCTAAACAGAATTTGAGCAAAATATCATCAGCTTAAAATGAAACTTAAATAACAATGTTTCAATGATTTGCTAAATTTGATCCTCAGCATCCTGTACTGACACGTTAAAAGATGTGTCAGAATGATATAAGGAGGCTCTGAAACACCCCTTCTCTTATCGATGTATTCATGTCCCTCAAAATCTTCACAGGCAATGAAGTGAAATATCTGTAGTTAAATGAACTTGACTAAGTGCAAACAGATGTACCTGGAGCTTGGCTAGAGGTGTTCTCAATTGTTCAGTTTTACTGACAAAATTCTAAGCAGGTCTGTGGTAATTTGAAAGAGCAGGCAATCTGTTTAAGTTTGGAAGGTGCCTAGCAAATTGTTTTTCTCTGTTTTTCTCTTCCTCTTGCCTCTACTTTATTTTCTGTTTTGAGGGCTTGCAGTATCAAAAATTTAAATTTGTGCACTCTTCCCTGCTAATAACTGTGGCTCTTTAGGAGCTTTCCAATAGACTGATTTTTGTCTGTGGAAAAAAAAAAAAAACCCAAACCCACATGTTTTCTGGATGTTCCTGTAGCTGCTGGAAATAGGGCCAATAAAAGTCTTTTGTGGAAAATGCCCTATATGCTGCATAGATCCAATTACAAGTTAGCAACTGCTGGTAGATTTCTACCATGGAATATACAGCCCCCCATATCATAATGCAAATCAAAATTTTATGTGCTTAGCACATCCCAAGGCAGTCTCTTTACTCAGCAAATGTACACAAAGGGCCTATTTTCCAGCTGGTATCTATACCTACATACCCCGTGGAAAACAGTTGCAAGGTTTTGGCTCCAACTCTGTCTCAGTCCATATCCCACAGAAAACCTGGCTTTGCTTTTGGAGCTGTGGAGAGGCCGAGGGAGACATTTCACATGAATTTGCCAGTGTGCACCTTGATTGTGCAGTGCTTGCTGTGCATGCACTGCCAGCAGATTATTGGTGTGTGGTAAGAAGAGGCTATTGCCAGCCAAAATACAGGTGCATAGAGCTGCTTCTGCAGCCCACGTGTGACAGGCATCCAAGAAATGAAGAAAATAGATTGTGGGCTGTAATTAGACCCTGATGGCTGGTACTTCTTCCCCTTTTCTGAAGGTTCTTATGTTTTATCAAGCCATATTATCTCTTTAAGAGCAATCAAGCTCAGGTCACTGGGTAGCAGGGCCAGTCCAAGCACAATAACATAAACTGGGCTGCTAATTTGAAGCAGATTGCTCCAGCTCTGCAACAGTGCTGGTGCACATGGCTGGACACCACACTTCCAAACCTGACACAGGCTCTCTGACCCAGCCAGAATAAACTGGGTTCCAGTCATACCTCAGAATAAACTTAAGCAAGTTTAATAAACATTATATTTAAATGTATGTGGCTCTGTGTGTAAACCTCTGTAACCAAACTGAAGCAAACTGGAGCTTGTGTTACAAGTGCTGTGGAAATATCAGCATTTGGCTCTTTTCATAGCCCATTGTTTGTAATACCAAGCAACAAACACTACAAATAAGAAGCCATAGCAGACCTCACCTCCTTCTGACGCCTACTATCTAATGGAGACCAGATGCCAAAGGATATCCTGCCTGCAGTGAGTCAAAAACATGGTATGTACCCAGGAGGAGACAACATGGTGGTGCAGGGACCTAGTAATTCAAGGGACCACCACGTGTCTCTTCTGTCCTGGTTAATTTAATCATTCTGTCTTGGACTTACATGAGAATAGGATGAGATAAAAGCACTCTCAGGGCATCATTTAAAGCCCACAGAAGTCTACAATGGGAAATGTTTTGGTTTGAAGTATTGTTTCGTGGGTTTTTTTTTCTATTTCTGTAAAAATCTTTTTAACTGGAAGTTCCTTGGTAATTCCCTGGTTTATATTTCATGGCGACTTTAATGTTTGTGCTCAGGTGTGGACATTACATTGAAAATGAACAATAACAGCTGCTTATATTCAATTACAACTCAAGTTCCAGAAGTTATTCCCCTTGATAAGAGGGCAATAGAGTTTTTGGGTGGGGGAGAAGAATTCTGTCTGGCTTACGCCAGAACATGCCATTCTCATTGGGAAACTAAAGGAGGATGGTCTAGATGAAAATGCTCATCACCAGGCAAAAATGAATTGGAAATATTTACTGAGAAAACAATTAATAAAAATGGCTTGCACTCAAATTGGAGGATGTACTAAGGCCTTCTGAGGCAACAGAACAGAGACAAACATTTTAAATGCTGAGAGAACACCAAGATTAGATGGGCTTGGAAGAAAATGTTAAAATTCAAAGGACAGTGTTAGGATTTAAAATTACAGATCAGAGACAGAAAAAGTAAGGGAGCAACTCAGGAAGGACAAGATACTCCACTTAGGCAGAGGCAGTTGTCCAAACATATACAAAAGCAAATGGTTAGACAGCAAAGTATCTGGGCGCTGTATTGAAACACAAGCTGCTAAGAGTCAGAAACTGTCCTAAAGGCATGGCAGGCTTGAAGGTCTATATAAGCATGAAACATCCATGAAGGAATTATTTCATTCTGCTTAACACTGGCAAAACCTGTGTTAGGGTGTTGTGTTGTGCTCTGTCCTGAGACATGTTCAATGTGTAAAAAGTTGCTAGAAAGGGAAAAGCTGTAGACTGCATTTTATTCCTGATGTCCATCATGTGTAGAGTAAGATGTTCATGACTATTTTTCTTTGCTTTTCTCTGCTCTGTCAGCAGTGTGTTTGTTTTTTATTCTTTTGCACATTTGGTTAAGAACACAAATTTATTTGGATATGTGTGTGTAGACTTGATATAAAATGATGTGCAAAGTGAGTTGTGTGAGATTGTGAAACGATTTGGGCACATGGACAAGTGAGTACAGTTACTACTGGGGTGCAGAGTAGCCAGTTGCACATTCCTAGGAGCAAATATGAGATAAACCCCACCTTGGTTGCCAGATGTGATGCAACTTGAGCGGTGGACCAAAACTTTCAGCTCTGCAATGCACACTACCCAGGAGGCCAAAGAAACTTGGTACTCGTGCTGTAGCCTGACATGTAGATCCACCTTCCTTTTTATGTACACACAGAGTGTACATGAATCCTCCCCTTGTCTCTGTGTGCACCAGCAGGAGCTCCACTGGCATCAAAGTGGGAGGCAAAGGCAAATGTCAGGAGAACAAAATCAGACACATCCTATGTGGTTTTCCTAGGCACTGAAATGTTTGAGGTGTGCAAATCCTAATTATTTCCAAGACACTTCAGAAAAATGCATGTTTGGATCTGTGGACAGAAATAGGATGTGCTTAGAAACTATTTACAATGGATAATTGAATGCTTTCTTGCACCTACCACAGCATCCCCTTCACCACTGACGTTATCTTGCTAAGCTGAGTGGTGGGAGAGGCAGAACACTTAGAGGGAGATAAACGGGCTATATTTGAGCATTGTATGCTTGATAAATTATCTGTGCATCCAGGCTGCCTTTCATCTCCATAGGAAGGAAGGGCATTTCAGAGCACTGTGATCTCCCAGCCAGGGAGACAGCTATCTCTGCAGTGCCAGAGGCAGCTAGTGCATTAGCCCCTTTGGCTATCAGCACATTTAAACAAAGCCATGTCACAATTAGCAATTTGCTATTTTCTCACCATCACTTGTAATTTGGGGATGTCAGTGAGTTGCTTCAAAGTGGGTTCGTGCCCTTCGTGTTGCTGCTCATGACACACAGCTGTGGTTTCCAGCCACCAGTGCATGAGGGACCAGTTTTGTAAATGTAACTTGAATGGTGCATCCTTTCTTAATGGGAGAAATCCCTCTCATCAAAGGCAAGACTGATTCATAAAATGGAATCCTCCATGCCACTATGAACTTAAATTTCTTCAGACATCTGTCCATGTGTGAGGATCTGGATGCAGGTCTCACTTTCACACAAAATGCCCTTCTGAGAGGATATAAGTGCTCAGCTATGTGCAAGATTTTGAGAGGTTTACATCTGTTCCCAAAGTAGACTTCATGAATTACCATGAAGGTTGCAGAAGTTGGGATTAATATAGTGAAAACTTCACACATGAAGGATCAAGAACTCAGAATACTAATGACACAAGCTGATTTTACAAGATTCCCATCATATTTAGCATCTCAAGAGTCAAGAAAAATCTCAGAAAAAGTTTATTTGGAGAGAATAAAAGTGGATTCTTCTTGAAAGATCAAAGTTTTGAGTTACATTTATTTTTTCCTTATAGACAACACTCAAACTAAAGAAACATTTTTAAAGTAAAGGTATTTAAAGTGCTTACCTCAATTTCACTGATGGACAATGGAATTTCAAATAATATTTATAGATATCTATAAATATCTTCAGATATTTATAGATTTTTTTTTCTTTGTAAAGTCTATTCCTGTTAAAAAATAATTTGCGATCCAGTCCCAGTGAGATCTAGTCCTAATTGCATCTTGTTTAAGGGTGTAATGGTAAACAGCTTATAGGAGAAGCAAACCAGGTCCCTATGGAATCTGTGCAATTTCATGCAGAATGTTAAATGTGTATTATTATTGTTATTATTTTTTAAATAGCAATTAAACCTTCCAAGTAAGAGCAGAAACGTGCTATTAGCCTTTTTCATTAACCTCTGGGATGCCCTTCACTGAATTTTGTTTTCTGGTTCTAGCTAACAACAACTCAAAGAATGAAAGCAGTCTTGATTCACGGCATGTACTTCCCCAGTTTTCCCTTGAGTGCCTTGGCACCATCTCGCAATTAGTGCTGCTTGGTTAATTGGTGCATCACCACTTTAGACTACGAAGAACTTGAATTAAGATTCATGAACTTGACTTCCAAGGACAAGGGCTCTTAAAGAAGCAACAGCAACAGAGGAACAGTGCTGATCAACAGCTTGAACAATGGAGATACCCAAAATGCTGTGTATGGGAATGTCTCAGTGTTTCCTCACACCAGGGAATACAAGAGTTTGCAAACTTCGTAAGAGGGTGGCCTTCTCTTGAGACAAGGACAAAAAAGCATGCACTATTACAGGTTAAAACTGTCGTCTTCTTGACCCCAGTAAGCCTGGAACTAGGAAATACATTATTTCTTGCAATCACAAATTTTATATACTATGTATATGTATATGTATAGGGGATGTCTGGAAGAGGACTCTTATCTTTTGTCTATTCCTGGCTGACCCTAATAACCAGAGATAGGAAATAGTCCTACACTGACTACTACTTAAGGGAATACCCAGGCAAACAGCAATTTACTTTACTTAAAGAAGAAAAATCTCTTGTTTGAAAAGGTTTAATCTCAAGCATCACACCAGTGAAAACAGAAACAAATGTCCAGGATACCTTCCAGCTCTTCTGCATCCATTACAAATAATGGGCAAATTTGCTTAGGACAAAAAAAAGTTTCCATCTGCTTCTCCCATCAGTGTCCACACTCTGACGCTATAGGGTCACCACTTCAGCAAAGAATTAATGTTATTCTTGATATTAAGCAATTCTCCCATTTGCTTCTTTCAATTAAAAAAAAATGAAAAAAAAAAGGAAAGTCAGGTTTTGCTAATGGAAAATTTCCTCTTGGCCTAATAACCATGCTGAAGGACTCTGGATCTTTAACTTTTTCATTGTTACCACATGATCCTTCTGTTTCTGCTGCTTTACTCTGTGCTGGTCAGGACCCTAACCCCTCAATCATCACTGGGAAGTGTCTGCTCTGAGCAGTCCAGCAAAAAGTGTGAAGGTCTTTAGTGGTTGCTGTGGTTTCTTCTCTCTATTTTGCAGGGCTCAGCTCTTTCCGCATGTTCAGTAAATGACAAATGCATCCTTTTAGTGTGGTTTTATAGGGAACTGTGACTTGTGTCTGCTGATACCTGCTTGTCAGCTTAGCTGTTCCAGTAACTGTTAAGCTTATTTCCACCAAATCTGAGAGAGGGATGGGAATCTCAAAGATAATTATGTTTCTAGAAACTTCATGAAAATCAGCATGTGGGGAGGAAAGAGAAACCCAAATTTGTGTCTCCTATTGTGGGAAAGCACAGAAGATTCAGTCTTTGTGTCTCTATCTGAGAGCATCCAGCTAATGAAGTAGCTGTTGTCTACCACTGGCGAAGCTGCATGTAGGCAGCTTCAGTGCTGCTGGAGCATGACCTGCCTTGTATTCTTGGGCGTATCTCAGAGTAGATGTGACAGAGTTGTTGTGAGTGCATATGATGCAGCGGGACATAGAACAATTGCCTTGAAATGTACTTTTGACAGAAATCAAATTGGGATGCAAGTTAGTGTGAAAAGAAAAATGGAATTAAATGTTAGTTCTATTGCAGCCAGCAGCAAGATTCCTAATCATGAATTTTGGCCATGATCTGTAATAATGTGGCAAAACAAAAAGTTTCTAACACTGAAAATTTGTGGATGCAGCCCTTGCCATAGATAACATCCCAATCACATTGTGGGTGATTCAAAACAATCCTCTTTGGGAACTGCTGCTTGTGCATGCAAAGTTTGGGCTTTTGTCTGTCTTCCTGAGGCTACATTGCCTGCACAGATCTAATAATTTGTCCTCCTAAACAACTTGTTTTGCCTTAGATGAGTGAAATGTAGTTTGGATCTGAAGGTTGGATGGGTTACCCAACACTTGATGCTGGGCATTGGGTGGGACACAGATTCCTGTGCCACAGAAGGATCTCGACGGGAGAAACACCCACCTGCCTTGGATACTCAGGGTTCCTGAATCTCTGGAGGTGCCTGTCCCTCCATGGGACTAGGAGGGAAACCCTGGTGTTGGGCTGGATTTCTCACTTTTAGACAGCTGAAAGGATAGGTGGCCTGTTGACTTGAGGGCATGATGGAAAGCTTCATACACATGTAAAATTCTTGAGGAATCTCCACAGGCAGGGTTTTATGAGGGAAATTAGAGAATAACAATCTTCACCTGACTTTTTTTGAGGTTCACCATTACTATTTACAAAGCAGTAAAGGTCAGTACCATTTTGCCTTATGCACAGGGGAGAGAGCAAGTTCACTTGGTTTTGGAAACAGGAGACGTACTGAGATGTTTAAAAAGAGGTTTGCAAATGAGCTTGCCCTTTTCTAGCATTTGTTTGTTCCTACAAACATTAGCTGACCCTCCAAGTTTTAATGCCTATGACCAAATACTTGAAGGTATTTCTGGAGTGCCCAGAACTATTTCAGTGAAAGTTGCAATTACAGAAACGATATTGCTTCCAGCCAGCAATTTCCCACAAGATGAGAGCACCAGACAGCCCCTGGCCACAAGCAACAGAAATTTGAAAGAAAATAAAGGGTTTATTTTAAAAAAGAGAAAGATCATAACTTTATAATAACATTATTATTCAAAGAAAAATACTTCCTTATGAATTTGTAAAACCACTTTAGGCTTCAGGTTTTTTTCCATGCCCCAATTGCAATTAATTCCAAACCATGAAATAGATCATGCAATAACGTTAACTGGATGTGGGTGTTGTTGGTTCCCCAAAGGCTGTCATTTCACTCTGGTCTATGAACTGGTTTTCAGGATTGCACCCTGTAGACTTTGAAGGTGTATGAAAGAAAATAGGCTAAAATGCTGCCTCCTGGCTTTTCTTCTCATTGAAAAAGAAACATTCTTGGGTGACACATCTCTAATTGTTATTAATCATTTCAACTGAGGAGACAACATTTTGATCCATTTCTTTTCTACTCGCTGTTCCCAAATAATTTATACATTTGTTTCAAATTTTGAAAATGTTGAAGAGTTGACTGGTTTTGTGGGTCCTATTTTTGACTATTCTACTCATTATAGCTGTGCAAAATGCTATTGTTTTTGTGCGTGTAGTGAAAAACCACCACCCTCATTGCAGAAAGCTATCCTGGAGCCTTTCTTTCTCTGCAGCAGTGATTTTGTCATTTTTGTCCAGAAGAGTGAAATGACAATCTTCTTCCAAGCAAATTGAGTTTAAAGGTGCCAAAACCATTTAATGGACTGTATTTTTAATTTTCTACTGCAGAGAAGTTGCCTGTTTTTGAGAAAGGCTGAGCAGTGAGTGACAGGCCTGTGGATTTACAATTGATAAAGACAGTGCTTCTTGGTAGTATGACCTAAGTGGAAGAACAGAGAAATGAAGATCTAAGAACCAGCTGGTATTTAGCCCTAAAAGAAATGCCATCATGGAGGTTAGTATTCTTACTGCATTTTCTTAAGAAAATACAAAATAATTGCCATTTTTCCTACTGTGTTTCCTGACTATCAAACTCATTGTGCTATTGCTACTGCAAGAATTTATTTATATAGGGAGTTAATGCATAGAAGAGGTGGAGGAAGGAAAGAGGGACTCTTCTTGCCAGGTTTGCTGTCATGGGCTCATTCCACCATTAGAATGTGGAAAGGCCTCACAAAACATCCTTGCAAAAAGTTATATAGCAAATATATATAACAAAATTTCCTGACACTGGCTTTATCTGGCATTTCAGGACATACCGTGATGTCCACAGAGGATGAGAAATTAAGATTCAGTATGCAGCATTTTATATTTAGTCACTAGTTCTGCCAATCTTAAGGGTAGTCTTGATTTTTCAGGGGTTCCAGATATACTTAAAGTTGCATGTACTCTACCTTTGGCCATGGAATTTGTCTTGTTATTGTACAAGGTTTTGTCAGTAAAGCAACAGGGTTGATACAGCCTTTGTTAGACTGATTTGTTTTGAGATAGATAGCTCATGTGACTAAAAGTTTATGGAAAAATAAATTGCCTGTGAAAATTTGGTTTACCTTTTATTTTAAGGCAGCACAGATTGTGCAGCTCTGCACAGTCGTGCATGTTGAAGTTGAGATACTTTTCTGAACAAAACTATTTTTGTTGCAACAACTAGTAGAGAGACAAACAACACAATATGGTTCTCTAAGTTTCTCTTCCCAGCCTGCAGAATGATAAAAGAGCAAGTGAAGAAATGTTGAACAAAAACTCTTCAGAGGAGACCAGAGAACTTCTTTACACAATAAAAAAATCTTTAGCTGTGGAAATTTCTTCTGGTGTGTGAAACAAGACAGAAACTTGTGCTTCTTGCAAACACCTGCAGATGAATTGACATATTCATGTCAAGGGACACAGTTCATTATGGAAAAAAAAGTCTGAAACTTTTGACTCTCAGATTCTCCTGCTGGTATATAAAGTGTGTCTTCAGCATGGGCTTGGTCCCATTTCTCCCAAAATAATCTGGGTGTAGGGGAGACAAGGGCCAATAATGATATTACATGAACCTTGGGTCTCCCTAGTCCCCGTCTGGATAAACTTGCTTTCTGGCATGAGTCTGAGCACCATCTAGCAGCTGTAAAATACGCTCACCTACACATGGCATGCAAAGAAGCTTCTTCATATCTAGCACTGAGACAGGAAAGATGCCCCAAGCAACCTCCTTCCTGAAGAAAAAGAGTACTAAGATGGCCTTTGTCATGACGGACTTTGAGATCTCTGCAAGAAGCACTGCTTGGTGAATGATTGGTGTGGAAACAAAGAGAAGAAAAGGGAATGGTAATGGTCCATATCTGTTTATATCTCTTCACAAATACTCCTCAGTTACCCCAGCATCAGCCTGTGGTTAAGTTCAAGATCAGATGCTGGAACACTGCAGTAACCTCTCAAACAGCACTGGAGTGTAGTTTGCTACATTTACTCTAATATTAAGACAACTTAATACAACTGGTTTATGGGTTGTTTGCTTTTTTGTTTGTTTGTTGGGTTTTTTTGTTTGGTTGGGTTTTTTTACATTTTTGACTAGAACAGATTATATTCCATTGTCTTCCTTGGACAATTCTCTGTATTAACTGGCAGATCAAAAATTGCCAAAATACTACAACACAGACATTAAACTCAAACCTGTCTGAGACTGACAGTGCTGCTTCTCAGGGACATAGTATCAGGCCCTGAAATCTCCCAGCTTCTATGGCACAGAGATCCTTGATGGAGAGGAGTGGTTGCCAAGGTTGTAATGATTAGACTACTGCCAAGTGAAATCCTTCAGAATGCATGTTCAGCAAGGCCAGTGTTCCAGCCTTTTCCATCCATGCTCTGCTTTCTCTTGATAAGAACCAGAAGAAATAATGTGCCTTGTTTAAAGATTTTTTTTTTCCCATGAAGGATACAAGAATAAATAATCTTTTATACTTAATTTCTATGAAATCTCTTTTGCTTCCAAAGTACAAATCTGGCTGCAGAGGGATGTAGGCACCATACTAAGCCTTATATATTTCTCCAGAGGGAAAGAATCACAGCCCTTGTCTATAATTCATGCTCCCCAGACAGAGAGCCTCAGTTACCTGGGCTGTTACATACTGGCAGGAATGTACCTTAGATATCACTTGTCTATCGGTTTTATACACCTGAGTCCAGGATCCCAGAAAGTTTCTATCTGTTGTCTGGGATCCATAGCTTTGAATACACCCCCAAAGGGACTGCTTTGTCTTTTCTTTCAAGAACTAAGGAGAGGTTTGTCTTTTCCTTCAGGACATCACTGTGTCAGGATGACCTGCACTTCATCAGTGCTCTAGTTTAGAGCCTGCCTCATGGTGTTCAAGTCTACTCCACAGCCCCAAGGCTGTAGCTTTTTCTGGAGAGAGAAGAACTGAAGGTTTCTCAGTGAGTTGTTGGAAGAAGAAGATTTATGAGACCAGAGAGAACATGGATGAGCCTGACTGTGACTGGTGGGGTAAGTGCTCCAAGACTTGCTTGATGTTGTGGTGAAGTATTTTACATTACATTCAGCAAAACCCAGAAACAGTATTTTGAGCAATGTCAGCACCACGGTCTTGCTCTCCCACTTAGAGCCCTTAGGTTATAATGTCATGTTTACTCATTCCCACATATTCAAAGAAATCTCTCATTTTTGTACATAATGGCAGAACTCCTACTGGATAAAAGGACGCTGTTTCCTATTTAAGTTGGCCTGTAGCTAGCAATTAGGACACTGTTCAGAGAGGAGAGAATTTGGATTTAATCTCCCTGAGGAAAGGACAAGAACTGAACCTTGGTTTCTACATTCTAAGTGACCTCCCACCATCCAAGTGTTGAAAGGGTGAGTTGAGTCTGGTCAGGGATTTTATGGGTACATCTATTTGCATGTATGGGATAGAGGGACAATTAGGAGGATGTATCTCTGTGGTGCCATATCTGCCAGGGTTATTCACATGTCTTGAATATTCTAGGACATCTTATACAGCCCTGGACTCTTTAGGCAGATTAATCACACTTTAGTTTTCCATCAGATATCACGGGAGCTTTGACATACATGGGGACTCCTGGGCAGTACATGTCTAATGTTAGAGTAAATGAATGCCAAAGGGGGAATTGGTGGGACTATACAGTGCAGGGTGCTTCCTAAATACACACCATTCTGGAGAATTATGTTATTGGGCTCTGTCTTTCCACACAGAGTTGTTACTGGTTTCATCTCTTCCTAAAAGAAGACTTACCCATCTGGGCTGGTCCCTTGTCAGCCCCCTCAATTTGTGATACAGTCTTTTGAAGCAACTGTGCCAAACCTTGCATGCTGAGGATTTTTCTAGTGATCCTATTTTCTGTGCTATGCCCAATCCTACCCATTTCCTTTCTTGACCAGAGAGATAATCTTTTTCTGTGGCTCTCTAGCAGAGGCAGGAGGTTGTTTATGATCCAGACTTTCATTCCTGAAGTGGGTACAGCCTAATTCCCAGCCTAGACTGTGTAAAGTCCCCTTGCCGGGGAGCAGTTGCTGTACCCAGGCAGCAGAAGTGAGTTTACAGTAAACTCAGAGGGAGCAGCTTTCACTCTAGACAGCAAAGGCAGGATGCAGTCCACCCAATTTCTGTTCTAAACTGAGTAACATAAAACCCACAACAATATTTTTGTTTTCCTGATTGTGTTTTTATTAGATATACTGTCCTTTTGTCTTTGAGTATTTCAAATATCCAGACACAGACATACTTTATTAAGTACCTTGGAAAGTAGATGTTGGTGGCTCACAGTTTCTGGCTTGGTATCTTCATCACTGTACAGAAATATTGATTTTGTCTCTCTCTTCAATAGCTCTACATGAATGAGGCTCAACATGCCAGTGAGGCGAATGATAACACGGGGCTGACACCATATCAGATTACCCTTTACAAAGCTGTAACATATGTCCAATACCCAACTCCATGTAAGCCCTAAAACATGATACTCTGCTAAGACATGCCCAAGATATGAAGGGGAACTTCTGTGCTTGGATAGAGAACAGGTTTGAAGGTTTTTCTCCCTTTTCTCCCACCGTTGCTAATGCTGACAAAGAAATCAGAGTGACACCTGTGCCTACTAATGTGTTTAAACAAATGTATTTGCTTAATAAATAATTTATTTCTGAGTGGCAATAGAAAATTATTCCAACTTATTTCCTCATCTGGGGCTGTTAAAGCTTCTGGAGTTAATCTTGCTTGACTGTGAAGTAGTTTATGTCTCAGTTAATGTCCAGAAATATTCTTCATAGTCAACAAAGATAAAAAAATCGCTTATAAGGTGTGATTCATATTATCCTGAAAGAAATGTTCAAAACAGGCCATTCAAAACAGAACTACACCCTAAAAATACCTCTGTCCACTGACTAGACGGACACCTTGTAAAGGGGCTAGGTCAGATATTGACATCTACCAGAAAGGCAGCTAAAGTTGGTGAGATGGGGCATTCATCCCACTTTGGCAGTTTCAGTGGTTGCTTATGAAGTATCTGCTGCTAAGGAAAAAAATGGAAAAAAAATTCCTTTTTCCAGATGTGGAATACTCTTGAGTCAGGGATGAGCTTTCACTACAGACTCAATCTTCTCAACCCCCAGTTCTGTCTCAAAAACCTGTACCGATACAAAGGTGGAGGTCTGGTACTCAGCTGAGGGTCCTGAGCGCTGCAAAAATAGCAAATGCTGTTTGCAGAAAACATCACAGTGACTGTCTCCATCTCTAAGGTTTTGAAAGTGTCATGCCAGAGAAACAACTCTCATGGTGCTTTTAAAAAGAGGGGAAAAGGCTATGTTAAGGTAATTTATCTGACATTTTTTGATACTACTTCTCATAAATGTCAAGGAAAGTTGGACAGTTGGAATTATTCACAACACAGATAAAGGAAAATCCATGCCATGGAGAGCAAAAACCCAATATCAATATTTGTAGAAGATGGTCCCCACCTTCCCAAATGGCATGGGAAAGGGAAGGAGACAGTGATGCTGGAAACGCTGGAAAATAACCCAACCTCCACATGGTACTGGGGAGTGCTACATTTCCATCCCAGCCTGGGAGAGAAACTCATCCAGCTCTAGTGTTTGCTCTTTCAAAACCTTCCTGAAACATTCGAAGCAGGTGCAAGAAAAAAACTACAAAGCCCAGACCCAAATGATTTGATGACTGTAGGAAATGCTGTGCAGTGAGCCCCTCAGTGAACTCGAATTCCTTATTTCAGCTTATCAGAAAAGTTGAAAGAAGACTTCACTGTAGTGGTAATTCATTGCTTTTCTTCAGGAATAATGTGGTACCTATCCAGGGCAGGAAGCTAGAACAAGGCAATTCCAAACTGGAAATAAGGCACATTTTAACTGTGAGGTTGATTAACCATTGCAATGAACCATGGAAAGATTGATAGATTCTGTCATTTCTCAATGTCTTCAATTAAAACTGGATGACTTTCTGAAAGAGCTGTTTTAGCCAAACAAAACTTGTTGGAAAATTTAAAGCCTGCATAGTACAGGAGTGGCTGAGGACTTTTCCACAGGGAGGAAAGATTTATATGATCACTGCGTAGTTTATTATTTCTGTTTACTTTTTGTAGAAGAGCTCAAATATAAAAGAGATGCTTGAGATAAGAAACAAAAAAGCCAGGCCTTGGCTATCTCCTAAAGATAAATGTCAGCTGAAGTTAATGTGGCTAAATCAGATAACGAGTTTATCTCAACTTCTATTGTGAATCTGTTCTGGCGAATTTTTTATTTAGACACCTTTATAGATTTTATCTGAATATTTAAAAAGAGCAACAACAAAAGAATTTCAGACTTTCAGAGTTGCCATAACCAATAACTAATGGATTTGTCTCCTTTCTTTCTGATTTATAAGTTCCCTTAATCATAAACATTCCTCCAGTTTTGCTAGCTGACCCAAATCAAAAGGACAAAGTCAAAGATCGCTGTTGCACATTTTAAAATGCAAGACTGTCTCCTTCTCAATAAAACATGATGGATTCATGATCCGGCACAGAATTCACAATCATAAAGCTGGGTGATAGAGGTTAACCACCACATTGCAAATACCAGCACTTTGATTCGTAAATTGAAGAATAAAACATACTTAAAGAAAACCCGGAGTTTGTAATTTTGCAAAATATTGACCTCCGTCAAAGCTGGACCTGCCTTCTTGCTGCTTGTGAAGTACCCACTTCCAAAATGAAGCAAAGACTAAATAAGCTGGAGTGTATCAGGGTGCCGTACTCAGGAAGTCAAACCCAGTTCCCTTCTATTTGTTTCTTTAGATACTGCTGAGTCAGACAGTTCTCTTGATTTATTTAGCAACAGATTTACATAGTGCTTCAGGGATCTCAAAGACTCGCAGTTGTAGCCAAAATGAAAAAGGCTTTCAGGAATGTAAAAGAAATGTTCTTTGTGTGCTTATTTTTTATAAAACTATTTATTTTTATTTGATACTTGTCATGATGAGGTGGAAAATCCCTGTCCTTTTTGAAAAGCTGGGGGAATCTAAAGCCAAATGATGTGCTGGTAAGTGTGTTTGTCATCCCACTTGTACTTCAGCATCCATGCTCTCTGCTGTAGGAATTTCCTCTGGATTGCAATATTTATTTTCCTTTTGAACTTCTCTTTCTGTGGAATAATCCAGTATAGAGCCAAAGTACCCTGGAAGCAAATGGCAGAAGATCTGCTGGCTGCAAAAGTAACCTGCAAAGAACCTGTATCAGAGCTGTTTCCACTTTTGTTCTTTTATTTTCCTTCTGGAGCACAGAACAGCACAATTTACCCTAATTATATTTTTATCCTTTCTCCTTTTCAAGATATCTGTTCTTTACACTCCCCTAGTACTTTCTCTAAGAAATTGTTTATGACTTGTCTCTACCATCTATAGAGTCCTCAGGGGCCAAGTGGGGCCATTAACTTAATTTTGGATGAGTGTGTGTGCAAAGTAAAGGTATTTGAAAAAACAGCGTGGATACAAGGATCATGTTCATGCACACACTGCAATTTCCCATAGCTTAAATGAGGATTCTTTTTATTAAAATAAGAACTTAATTAATACACATGGGCATTTGAGGATCAGACTCTACATACCATTCATATGGATTTGATTTAAAGATCCTGAAATTAATTAAAAGTACTAGTAAAGGAGTCTGTTTCTAGTGGGAATAATACGCTGGTAACTTTCTTAGAGTATGCAGAAAGTTATGACATAGATCAAAAAAATAAGAAGGGATGGCAAATGTCTTAGGGAGGGTTTGATCCCATATAACCTGATTCCCTGGTGTGGGGCTTGTCAGTCCATTGCAGTGCTAAACCCAACTCTGAGTAAAGAAAGGGATATTCTAGGTCCACTTTGCTGGGAAGGAGGGTGGCAGGATTTCCACTGTTTGAAAACAGCTCTGTTTTGTCACTTTTCCATCCTAGCATGAAGCCGTCTCCTCTTGTTTGTTCCAGGGAGCAAAGCGGCATTGGGGTTATATAATATTTGGATAGGTGACTGCATGGAAACAGCTGCTGTAGGAATAAGTCAAGGACTCAAGGGCAAACCCTTGGTAAAAACTAGACATCAAGCACTGGATGTTTTTGTCTTCAATGTCTTTTGAGGGCTGCCTGGAAGTTCACTTCAAGACCAGATTTGCTGTCCTTAGGGAGTGCACTGTGAGGCCACAAGCTATGCAGGGAGGTGGATGAGTATTGAGGCATTTCAGAGGAGATGCCTGAAGAAGTTTAAACCTTTGTCTGCTGTTACCCAGCTTTAGTGCCTCTCAAGCCATTTGAATACAGAAGGGAGATGAGCCAAGAGCATTCTCTACAGGCTGTGTGGAACTCATCAGTGACTGTTCTGTCCTGCTGTAAGAGTTAAACTGTTAGGACAAAGAAAGAAGGAAGGTTTCCTATGGCTTAGCTCCTGCAGGCAGGTATAAGGCACTGTGGGGCATCAGTAGGTCTGTGGGTGAGGGGACATCTCACGGTGGGAATCACTCTGTGTGTATTCATGTCTCGGACTCTTTTGTTACAACGTCATCTCAAGAGGCTGAGTCACCCCAGCATCCCCAGACTCTATCCAGACTGTTCCCAACAAAATGCACCTTTGGACCAGTGTATTTAATAAAGCAGTTGAAAAGGCAGGTGGCAGTTTTGTGGGGCAGATCCCATTCAGCC
>JANIJG010016255.1:19859-105815 GCA_024611175.1 Megaceryle torquata
CATTCAGCCTTCTGGGTTACAAAGGCAATATGTTCATGAGACAGCTACTACAGCTGGTGCTTATTGGTGTCTTGGCGACAAGTGATGGTGTCAGGGCACCCCAGGATCTCTGGTAGGACATCTGGGTTGACAAAATAAATATCTGATAGAAAATAGATCTTCTACATAAGGCCCTAGTCCAGTCAGTTTTGCTTTAAGTAGGACTTTGGAGTTGTGTAGCCCTTCCTCCATTGGATATTTTCATGTGCTTTGCCATAAGCAAAGTAAAAAGAATTACTGACTCTCCTAAAAAAAATAGAATGCAAATTCACTGACCTGTGTTTGTCAGATGAAAGCAAAGTGAATGCTGTGGAAACTCATTGCTGTTGTGCTTGGCCTTCAACTAAAAAAAACCTCTTTTTCAAGTGTTGAATGAGTTTTGGTACTGCCCATGAGGCTGGCACTTTACACAAGTGTGTGCAGCCCTCTCCTGTTTCAAATTTGCCAAATTCTGGTATGGTAAACAGAATTTTTTCTTTCAAATATTTTGCTTCATCTGGGCTTAGGAAAAATAATTAAAAAGAGGCATCCTCTCTGTCACTCAGTCACTCACTCTTTGCAAGGGCATGATATGTTTTCGACTCTTTTATAAGTAAATGTGCTAATTTTTTTGAAAGGTTTCCCCTTATTCTTCTTATAAGTAGAACATATTGGTAGCCAAAACAAACACGGAGAGAAGCCAAGGAAAGAATAAGATATAGTTACTTGTATGAGTGATCCAACAGGGGAAATCTCCAAAAACTACTGTAAGTGCTATAAGATTTCAGATGGCAAACTCATCCAAAATTAATGGTTAAAAGCCCATTCTGTTCTTAAACATCAACAGGATAAGAAGAACAGCTTCTAACAGTAAAAAAAATAATTTAAAAAATCCTTCTTTTAGTATGGAAGGACTGTCTTGTGGTTAAGGCATTGGCCTTGGAGTCAGGAGACTGAGGTTTACTACTTCTCTCTCATGAGTGACCCTGTGTAAGTCAGTTAATCCTGCTTTATCTTTGTTTTTTATCAGCTCACAGTCCTGGTACTTCTCTCTTAACTATTTACTTCCCTTAGTTTACCATTTTCTTGTACCATGAGCTTTCTGCTATCATGTCTGTATAGTGTCATAAAAAAGAGGCCTTGATCTTGTTTTGAGCTTTCAAATTGGACATTTTTTTCAGTTAGATAGTGGATTTTGATATAAAATAATCTTTGTTGAAAGCTTTTGCATATGGCCCCAAAATTACACCTTTCATAAAAAATCAGAATGTTGGGTTCATCTCCTATATTGCAAAAACATCTTGAAATCTCAGGATCTAGCTAACTTCATATTTCCTCTCACCTGTAGTCATTCACAGGAGAGGAGATGAATTGTCTGATGTTCTATATCTATGTTACAGATTGTGAGTTGTTATATGCTAGTCTTTTGGAAAGGTGGTTAGTGTAAATATTCAGCATTAGGTATCTTGTCACAGGGAATACATGTTCCCTATGCAGATGAAATCCTTAAAAATGACCTTTGTTTTGCTCCTCTTGATGTCACTGCTATTTATAGAGAAAGGAAGAAACAACAAAACCAACATGACATGTACTGCCATTTTTGCATGCAAGGAACAAAGACTTAAGAAAATCCTATTGCACATGAACCATTCGGTTTGAATAAATAATTTATTGACCAATCTATTGACCACACACATGAAACAGGCACTATGCATTGTTGCACGACAATGTTTATGAAAACAAGGAAAGTCTGAATAAACTCTGTCCATCCATAAAACACTCAAAATTAAGCAACATTTCAACAGGAAGATGTGAGCAGGGTTTTCTGACACACCCGAAGCTGAGCAGTGCGTTGGTGGGGGAATGGTGTGTGCTGACATTTTCCTTTAACAGTTCACCAGCTGTCTGAAACCAGACACAGAAGCCATTAACCTCCAGAGAGCTGCTCTGTGAAAGTTTGCTGGGATGAAGCTGCCTTTTCACAACAATTACAGCCACCAGCCCCAAAGCCCCATCTCTGTTTCACCTGAGTTGTCAGTCCAGTGCTTGGGAAAATCCAGTGGGCAGTGCAGATTTTATAAAACACTTTATAAGACAGCTGTAATGCTGCCCTTCGACATTTTTCTTCTTATTTAAATGTATCATACTTCCAATCACAAGCCTTGGATGCTGTTCTGGTAGGTCTGAGAAAATGGCTGCTAAAAGGACTCCAGAAATGTAAATAAGCTTCCTAGACAGGACAGATGGAGAGTAGAGAAGTTATTCACCTTTCAGTCAGGAGCCTTCAGGCATTTGAAGCAAAAGCAGTGGTGCCAGTCGCCTCCAATGTAATCACATCTGGTAGAGCCTTTGCCATGGAGTGATCCTCCAGCCTCCTCACACCATTTTCTTGCCTGCAGTCTCTGTTTTATGCACCATCATGCAGACATGCTGCTACTGGCAGAGAGTCAGGAGATGTCCTGTCTCAGCTGAAGCCAGAGGAGTTAATATAGCCAAAGGCAGATTCAGGAGGGGTACCCCCAGGGCTGCCAGGCCAGGCAGTGGGTGGAAACTGGGAAACCTGTCTGCCCTCTGCTAACCTGACCCACCTTTCTCCACCCTGGACGACTGGCTAACCTCCCCAGAGTTACCGCAGACTTGGAGTTGACTCCATCTGTGGGTTTGGGGTTTGGGGTTTTTTTTGTCTTTAAAATGCAGAAGTTTGTTTTTTAAATAGGAACTGATGAAAGCTGTTGCTGTTCTTATTCTTCCTTTCTATGAACTAAAGTGATGACAACAGAGTTTCTAGTAAATTATAACATAGGCAGTCAGTTCCAGATTAGTTTTGAAGTTGGACTTTTTTTCTGGGAGGGTAGAAAATATAGCCAGACAAGATTTAATTAAATACTTGTATTTCATAACTGTAATTTATCTAGCTCAATATGTCCTTTCCCATGGGTTTTTTTGGATACAGGGAAATCTTAGCTTTCAAACTGCCAGACTTGGAAAGTTCTGCATGTCTACAGGACAGGTAGAAAACATCCAGTAGCAATGCTGACATGCTCATGGTTCCCTCTTCATGGTCTTCACCTTGATCCAAAGTAGCCATGTCTAAGGATGAGAGGATAGTTTCCAGGCCACTTAGCATCTGGTCTCTTGCTGAGGTTGCCAAGACTGTATGTTTACCAACTAAAACCAGCCAACATATTTTCATTCTAACTCTTACTACTGTGACTCAGAAATAATTCCATATGGTTGCAGTCTTGCTACAGCTCTTTATGGGCCGGATCTGGAGCTGCTTGGTGTCAGTGGAAAAAGTCCCAGTGATTTCAGTGAGTTTTGGAACAGGCTTGTGTGCATGAGTAAGACCTAGAAAAAGATATATGTGATGTGTTATCTTTGACCCTGTTAGCAAAGATGCAGTTGCTCACCAGACTTAAAATGCAGCTCTTTGTTCCTCCCTGCTTATGAGTTCTGTTGTGGTGGTGAGGTCTCCTAAGCAATAAGTAGCTACTTGGCATGGCTGGTGCTCAGTGTTGCAGTCTTTGTTGAGAGCACTGCTACACCTGTGTTTGCTTCTTTCCAAGATCTGAGCCAGGTGCTGAATCCAGTTCTTCTCATGGAGAGATCATGGAGAGCCCATTGCCAATGCTCAGACCCTTACTGCAGAGATACTGAAATAAGAAACTTCTCTCTTTCATTGTTCTACAGCACTTTTCTAAACAGCAATTTAACACTTGCATTTTCATCTGTAATGACTGCATGAGCTACCCTTACATTTCTCCAGATCAACTGAAGAACACTGCAGTTTTCCTGCCAACCATCCCAGAAATGCTCAAGAAAAGATTTATATGTCCATACATACTTCACTGTCTAAATACCTTCTGTATGAAACTCATTCTAAGAATTCATTTGTCTCATAGCCTGGAAAATGCCAGTTGTCCTGTGTGTAATGAGGATAAATGAAGAGTTAGTTCTTGCTTGTGATTTCTGTTGGGTGGTCAGCATGGAAGAAGTTTTCCAATGCTTGTCCTGTCCCTTGTGGACTGGTGCCTTCCACACAAGAAGATGGCAGCATGCCCTGAGCCTGCAGGGAAGGGAGTCACACAACTCTTCTTCTGTAAAGTTCTTTTCTGGGAGAAGGTTGAGGCCGATGGATGCAGTGCTGGGGGGAAATCTTGCTCTGTTGCAGGGGATAAGCAAAGGACTTTGGTTTTTATGACCTTTTACCTGGCAGCCTTCTTCATCTCCCAGAAAATTAATTGCTTGGAAAAGATATGAAACAAGATGGAGCTCCTCAAAGGGACTCTCCTCTCAGCTGCCACGGGACCTGCTGACAGAACACATTCTGTCCTCTCTCCTGCCTGGCTCCTAGATATCTCCTTTCCTCCTTGGAATTGTGTTTTTGTGAAATTTCTTAGCCTCATACTCGGGAGTGAAATAGAGTGAATGATGTTCCCTGTAACAGATGGTACCAAATGTCACCAAGCAAAGGGTAAAAAAGAAAAAAAGGTAGGGAGGCTGCAGTAGACATAATCAAAGCATGTCTCCAATTTGCAAGAGGAAAATGATAAACAGTGATTTGGCAGTGTTGAGATTTTATCTTTTTGTTCAGGAAAATTTTTAGTATCAGTAGTTGTAAATATAACACATACTTGGGATGGGACATCTATTCCAGATGTTAAAACCTGGTTTTGATGAGTCTTAGTCCTTGCAAGACAGCACCAAATTCCTTTAAATTCTGTTTATATTAGTGAAAACCAGGGGAACTCAGCTTCTTACAGAGCTGGACATTTAATGACAGGTTCAGGAAAATAAATACATCAGTATCTCCAACTTACACATCACAATATTTAGCTCTTATGTGCTTTGCTTTGAGAGGGTTTTACATGGAATAGTTCAGGACAAAGGACAGAATTAATTTCAGGAGCATAATTAGAAGCCACATCACTTCCCAGGCAGCTGAAATGCAGCATTGTGGCTTCATTGGCAGGTTCTTCTATTGACACCTACGTATCGGTTTCTTGGCCATATTTAAACAGAGTTCAGGATACCCCATCCATTGGTCTGTAGCACACAGAGGCACTTCCTAGTGGAAGATACTGATAATGAAATGATAATTTTATTACTGAAATAAACTGGAAGCCAAATTTGCTGGTTTACCATTCTGAGGAAGACATCCCAGTGATTTGGCTGGAAGATGTCATACTAGGCACACAGGCACAAAATCATTGGCAGAGAGAGCTACTTAGGTCAGGAAAGTAGGGAAAGGTGAGGAAAGAAAACAGGAAGAAAGTGATTTCTATCTGTATTCATTTAATTATCAGATCTTATCTTTCCCTTAAATGTGGGATTGATTAAAGGGACAAGGATCTTCACAGCTGAATTTATAATATAGTTGGATGTTACAGAAGTCCTGTGCACTTTTGGACTTGCTTTTTGGAGAAGCTGTAAACTCCTGGCTCCTGCTGAAAGTGAACCACTTCTGTCTAAAGTAAAGATCTTTGCATTTTTTAAAAGCTGGATTATTTTTTCCACTTTCTTCAGAGAAAGATCTTGACTCCAGAACAACCAGAGATTTGTTCCTATTCATGTACAGGATTAGCACAAACTCCCATGATCAATATTCCAAACAGTGGCTTCACTTTCTGCATTGTGTGAAGGTGGGCTAGAAATCATGTGGCAAGAGCACATCTAATTTGGTTCTTCTTTCTAAGGATTTACTGCAGTTTTAGTGAAGGGACAGTAAAAACATTGCTTGGAACCTGCCACAGAGCAATTTATAGCAGCTTACAGCAGTAATTCATGGAAGTTAATTATATGACCTGCTTTATGAAAGTTCACTATTCAACATTTAGTGCTTGCAGACTTGGCAGAGTTTCATGCAAGCTGGACACTGAACATCCGGTGAACTCTGTGTATGAACACAGTATATGGAGGTTAGGAGGTCTTGTAGCCAGAAGCTACCACCCAGTTGTGTACAAGCTAATGACCCCACTTGCCAGGAGAAATGAAGGGATGCTGTGCAAGGATTTAGAAAGGATAATAACAATAATAATAAAACAATGTAGTTTTACAGAATCAGTTCTGTGCTTGAAACATAGAGAAAAAGAAGAAAGTGGAGAAGCTGCTGAGCACCAAGATGAGAACAATGTTCTCAAACACCAAACCTGTGTCATCACTTCTCAAAGAGAACTGCGGGACTTTCTCAAAGGTGCTTCTGAGAGCTTTGGAGTAGAAGAGAAAACCATGGCTGGGTGATCATAAGGCAGAGAAACTACCAGAAAACAAAAGGGGGTTTGGAAGGAAACTCTTCTGCTGTTTTGTCTTTCCTTTTTTTTTTTTTTTTTCCCAGCTGTGGGTTATGGAATAATGATTGACTACAGGCTCTTTTGCTAACGTTTCTTTTGGCATTGTTTGTGCTGTCGCTGTCATGTCCCAGTTATTGTCTATATCTTGTTTTCATCTTAAAGAAGTCCAGAGGAAACAAAAAGCTTCCTAGACCTAAAGTTCATGTATTCATCTGTGGACACAAGGAGAAACCCTCAAACTAATAAATTTATGCGTAAAATGGACCATTTGCATAAACATTCTTGCTGGGCAAATTGTGTCTGTTCTGCATCACTAAGGAAGCCGAGTGTGCTCTGCCCCTATTCTGTAGAGCAGAGCATGGGTTCAGGGGCCCCAGCACCAGGTCTGTGTAACAACTCAGTGACTGATCTTTCTCACTTGCTGGGAAGAGCTATGATGGCAGTTGTGTGTCTGAAAAACATCAGCAAGTACAGCATCTCCTGTGTGCACCTTCCAACCACTGAAAAGTACTACTTGACTTGGATATCCCATGTTAAGAGGCTTATCTACATCCTGAAGGGAATAAATTGCTGTGCAGGTGAATTTAGGAGAATTTAGCAGCTGAACCACTAGAGATGGGCAACATTTGCATGATGTGCAGGCTCAGCTTGTGCTCTCAGATGGGCATCTAGTTTGGTTTCTCTAATGAAATATCTGTGGAAAGCATTTGTAGTATCTGTGTTGCTCTACTTCTAAACAGAAACTTCATTCCCTGCAATCATCTGGCTAAGCAGAGGAGCCCAGAATCTCCATCTGAAGTTTGTTTAAAATCACTAAAGAGAAAGAAGCACATTTCCTCCAACCTATTTTTAGGCAGTTTGTCCAGCACCATCTGAGCCATTAACATAGAGATGACAAATATGGGAGAATACACATGGGAGACCAAAGAAATGGCATCCTGAATGCAGATGGGACAGTCGAGGTGATGTGGGTGAGCAATGTGTTCAAATTGTAGCAATGTGTTCAAATTGTAGCAATGCATTCAATCCTTTGTCGGTTGGGGGTAAAGAAATGAACACTGTCATTAACCTCGACTGTGCAGCCAAATCTGCATTTGCATTAGCATTAAAGATCCAAACACACTTTCTGAAAAAGTATGATCCTCTTGAGAGAGTCACTATCCCCGTTCAGCAATGATGTTGCAAAAAGCCACCATGTGAAGGTCACTTCTCCTCGTATCTCACAGAATTACTATTACGCTTATGACACTCCACCACCAAACCTGCTGGGATTGTTATGACTTCTACTATTACCGGGACTTCTAAAAAACTAATTGAATATATGATTAAATCCCTGTGATTAAATTCCTTCTTCTAGTGTCCCAATGCAAGCTAAAATAATAAGGAATGTTCACAACACACCATCATATAATTAAAGCTGGTAATTTTTATAAGGTCAAAACACTCTGTGGCAATATCACCAAATACTTTGTGTGTCTCTGAAGCCTGAACATATATGATGAAGACCCACTTTACTGAGGGTACTGACAATATTTTTACCCTGTGGGGAATGCAAGCTACCTCCTTAAGGCATAAAAGACACAGTCAGCCAAAAGATGGACAATGTTACAAGTGGGAATTCAGAGCCCTAAATTAAGCTTTATCTCGGATTAGCCTCCCGCTGTTTCCATTAAATGTGAAGGAGACTGGCTTCTGAATGTGGACATTTAAATTAGGCAAGTAAAGTTAAAAAATGTGAATAGCCCCACCTCCTTTTCTTGTCCCCTGTATTTCAGTCCTGAGAAGAAAGTATTTCTAATGGATGCTTAAGGAGTGATGAAGTTAATTTGCAGGATTGTTTGGGAGGCTGTTACTCAAAACTTAGACCAGAGCTAGCCAGCAACAGAGACTGTCCTTCCCTCTGTAAAGCATCACTGCTGGTGAAGTACCTTCAGTGATGTGACCTCAGCAACACCACTGAGGCAATGCTGTTCAGGTGATGCGCCCAGATGATCTTGCCAGTAGGGGTCTTGACAAATAAGAGCATGTTTATTTTTCTATATGTATTTTTTCCTTTCTGTTCTTAGCCCTGTGGATGAATAGGAAAAGAGCCATCTCCTGGTAAACAAGAGATCCAGACAGAGCTGCAAATCACTGCAAAACCATTTTGTTGTTTGAACAGATCAAAATGGTCCTCAGGGGCTTATTTATGAGTTTATTTTAGACTCATGTGGCCTCAAATTATGAAAGGGAGGTGGTTTTTAATCTATTCCCTACATTTTTGTTTTGATTTGTTTTTCTGAGTTGCTGGCAGTGATAATGACCTCGTTTGTATCAAAACTGGGGTGGGGATAGAAAAGTGAGGTCAGGTTGTTTGGCTGTGTTGAGTATGCTTTCAGTTATATCAGCAGAGAAGCAAACATTAATGATCGTTAACACTTACACATGCCCAGACGTTACACACAGAGACACAAAAGCTATTAATAAAAATATTCCTTAATGTTACCAAATTGTTCTTGTGGTAAAAACTTGGGTGGCTTCCAGTTTTCCATAACTAGGTTAGGCTGAGCTAATTGGGATGAAATGAAAACCATCTTCAAGCCTCTGTCAAAAATGTTGGGATAAAAAAAAAAAAGATCTGTTCAATATTTCTCTCTCCTTATTTTTAATCTTCTCTTGACTGTGGTCCTCTGGTCATTAGCCAGGACTTAAAGATGTACACATATACAGACTATGAAGTTATAATTAATGATAAAAAGCATTTGTGGAGAAATATTAAACCTAGAGCTTCAGGACTTACCATACTCTTCCTAAATGTTAGAAATCAGACTCCTGTAGGTTATTCTGTCTCCACTGTAGGTTTAGGTCTTTCAAGCGCTCAGAGCTGAGTCAGAGGTAGAACACTAAATTGTGTGGACCCAGTAAGTTCTTGTGTCTAAGCAAAAATGATGAACAAGTGAATAGTAACAACATTCATCTAATTCAGGTCCTGATGCATTGGCCAGTCTGGAATAGGTAGGTCTGATGCAAATTCCTGGATCTGCTCTGTGTGTGCCATGGATCTGTATTGCTTGCAAGAGCTTGAGTGATCTCAGGCATCTGTGACAGTGTATACAAGATGGAATTGATAAGCACATAGAGAGTAACCATTTCTCCTGAGAGCTGGTATCTGGAGTCTTTGGGTTGCTGGAAGATCTATGGACAACTTGTGTTCCACTTAAATCCTGTTTAGGCTTGAGTGTCAGCCGAGATACAGTGACTGTCAGAGTGTGTGTTCTCAGCCCATGCCTAATGTGAAAGAATGCAACTTATCTAAAACTCCTTCTACTATGGGTTAAGCTAGATGGCAATAATTCACTTTTGCTGGATGAGGATAGCCTACCTCAGCTACCATAACTAAGCTGATTTGACGCTGAATCAGAGGAACGTGCTTCTGTGCCTGCAGTAATAGCAGCATCCTTCAGTCCTAATCTTGTGATCCAACTGGAAAAATTTAGTCCTGTTGAACCCTGAGGAGAACCATGCCCTCCTCAGTGCCTCCCATAATGAAAGCTTCCATAATCTTTGAATTGCTTCGGAGTCCTTTCTGGTGCTTTGAGATGAGGCAGGTCTTCATGTGACATAGCTGCCAAGACCAGAATGTTTTTTACTGTAAATTATTTAATCTCTTTCCTTCCCTAAGCAGTTCAGTGCTCCATGATTCATACCAGCCCAAAGGAACACATCTATCTGGATGAACTTCTGCAGACTACCCGGAATCCTATCTAGACGTTTTGGGCAAATACCATGTACTAACAAGCTGTATCTGCATCAGGATGAGCAAAGCTTCCTTACAACACAACTTCCTGTGCTCAGTCAAGATAAACAAAGAGCATCCTGTTGTGCTACGAGGAGAGGCTTCAGTTCTTCTTATTTATTTTTCAAATATTTAGATTTAGTAAATATCTCCACAAAATAGGGAGTGCACAAGTTACCCGAGCAGCCCTTCGCAATCCCGTGCTTGCCAGCAGTATGTTGTTCAGTCACTAGATGTCTCTGCGGGCTGCACAGAGGGGCCACCAATCTTGGGGTCTCTGGTGAGCAAAGACAAAGCTGGGAGCTGGGCAGGATAGAAAGCCTTGGTTCACTGTCTGTGAGTCTGCCTGCTAGGCACAGTTGTTTGTGCTTATTAAACCGTTTAGGAAGGTCTGTGTTTCTTCAATTGCTTTGGTCCACGCTCTGTAATCCCATCAGCCCTATGATTCAACAGGTAGTACTTACTTAACATGGTTTTATGTTTATGTTGTGCTGGAAGAGCAGTGATAAACTCAGCTTCAGGGTTGTCCTTAAGAAGCTCAGTATCAAATATCACAGGAAGAATATCGGGCAAAGACCACAGGTAAAGATTGAACCATGGCTCCTTGGGGGGAGGTTTGGAGCTCAGTGAAGGCCACAACCCAATATACCCAGGAATCCTCTCTATAGGAACAGTCTAACGACAGATCCATACTCAGCCGCATATTCTCACAACACCTAACAATGCAATGACAAGACAAAAGCACCAGAAATCCCACAGTAAAACCTGTGTGTTAAGGTCACCAGGTCAGTCATGGCATTCTACTTTGGTGGCTGGGAATGTTATGCAAGATGCAAAACAAAATGCCAGCTCTCATTACACACCTGGAGGCATCTCTACAAAATTATGAAGGATGCAAAGCATGAATTCATATTTGTTTTTTCTTTTTGAAAGAGTGTGAGGTAAGAAACCAGTATTTGACTTCTCTGGGAACAAGCAGACATAAAAGACTCATGTTTGAGAAAAGTATAGTGTAAAAAATGTATGTGAAAGCCACAGTAGGGAATAGACAGGAGTGGGCAGAGCTGTGATTCACTACCATGACAATATTACATCTTACTGGTCCCACAGTATGTGTGTATGTGTGTACACATGTTGGAATAATCTCCCTGAACCCTTATAAGCAAGTGTTGGCATCTCGAGGCAGGCAGATAGTTAGATATTTGGTTGCTGTGCTTGTCCCTGGCTTTCCAGGGGTAATCAAGTGTATTGCAACAACATGAAAGTTAAAAAAGCCTTTGATAGGAAAGTTCTTCCTCACTAGAGGAAGAAAAGATGACAGTAGGACAAGATACAAGCACAGACACTACAGATAAGCCAGGCTTATAGCAAAGGGACAATTCCACTTCACCAGAGCATTGTGTGGCCTTTGAAGAATACAAAAAAATATATCATTTATCTCCCAAGATTACCATGGAGTAATCAATGTCGTACTAAATATACTTGACATGTTAGCGCCAAATGAAGTGACTGTCTAATTAAAAGCACAGCATCACCTTGCTTTGAGAACAATCCTCACTTGTCACATCACAGGAGGGTTTATAGCTTCCCTTCCCACCCTCTTGTCTTTGAATCCAAGTTCAAACTCAAGGCAAAGTTTGCTTATGGATTATGTCCAGATGTATCTAATGTTTTAACTCTTACTTTCAGCAGTTCTCTTGGCATGAAAGATCTGAACTGTTTCTGAGCATATTGTTGTTTCCTCTAAGATTGGAAAGTGATGATGATGTCACTTCCAAATCATACTGAACTGGAGCATATGAAAAGATCAACAATTCATGTTAAATCTCCTCTCTGTCCAAATAAAATTTGAACTTTTTGGCTCTGTATTTGGACTAGACAGGACACTGATTCGACTAAGTAAAATCAGCTTAACTGCATGAGTTTACACTGGATTTAGTCCTGGTCCAAGTTAAAGCCCTACCAAGAGGACCCAAAGAATATCTCAAGTGGTATTTAAGGCACTGGAGAGTCTTCACTAGCATCCTAGGATGCTCATTCCTTCTAGCAAAGAGGACAGGTGTCCCAGATATGACCACTGACCTTTTATGGATCTCAGCAGCTGTTCCTGACTCCGCAGTGGTTCAAGAACTTGTGTGTAGGTGGACATCACCCTTCTTGGTGCCACTGACAAATATTTTTTAAGATGGCTTTTGAGTTATGTCTCTGTAGTCCTTTCAGCGTGTCCTTCAGCATGTCCCATCAGTGCTGAGGAGGGCTCCTGGGTTCTCTTTTTGTGACTTTTTACTCAAATTTCCTGAGAAACTTTAACAATCACACATTCAAAACCATCCTTTTCTTTACACTCTCCATTCATCCAGGAGAACCACAAAATCCAACAAAGGATCATTTCCCAAAGCTATTATTTATATCACATTCCTGCTTGTTTCCGTAGTTTTACATCATAATCCATTTCTGGTCTTTTGTTTTCCATGATAATTATAAATTGTTTGAGGAGAGTACTGTCTTCATGACCCTTGTTCATGTTGTTCCAACCACAATTAGGTATTCTGATGCTGGGCACTGTGTTGGCAGCGACACCACAGTAATAATCTAACTACAATTTTATAAGCAATACAACTATTCATAAAAAAAAAAGGTCGTTCATATGCATTCCCTGTTATCTTTTTAAACACTCTATGACATTACTGGTCTTTTCCATTACTATAATATTGTCTTGTGTTTAATCTCATCCTTCCATAGTAGGCTGTGATGAAATTTTCCTCACTATTATATCCATCTTGTAATTTTGCTCTTGAATATAATGTCAAAGCACAAAACCTTTTTATCTTCTGACACCCTGGAACAAGCCAAGGTTGATGGAATGTGGGGCTGTGGTTGAAATGGATATGTCTGAAACTAAAAGAAGCAAACTAGAGAGCAGTTTCTGGGGGGTAGGAGGTCCCTCACAAAGATTCTTAGGTCTTTGTTCCAGGGAGAATGTCTTTGCCATCACTGCTTTTCATTGAATATTTATGATAAAGTGACATCGGGATATTTGAGACCTATCTGAGGTTGGGAGTGGGGAAGAAGCTTCACAGTGTGTAGTTGTAAACTACAAACTGATATACATAGACTAAAAGTCTAATTTCCTTCTCCCTTCACAGCCATATATGCTCTGGCAAAGGACAGTTCAAAGAGGTGGTGTAGCAGGAAGAGAGAAGTTGTGCAGCACACACCTATCAAGAGCATGGAGAGTACGTGGCTTTGGGTGACATCAGTGAGGAGAAGTGGGATGTATCCTCTGATAAATCCGGTCCATGGGAACACAGTTCACAGAACTAGAAGTGCTTCAGCAGAGTTCAGCTCCAGCTGACAGAGACAGGCTTCTATAATCTTGGTCACAAACTTATCAAATCTCTGTAAATGTTTGTTTGGTTTTGTTTTTCTCTCATTGTTCCTAGTAGGACCTCCAGTTAGGGATGTTATTTTTAACCTGTAGCCTAAATTAGTTTATACATCAATTACTATTTACCACTTCCTGCCTTGTTGCTTTTTTTTTATTAAATAGTTTATGTGTTAACTTTTCCTTTACTAGCACAATACTCTTTGTTTTGAGTAAGACACCATTGAAAATGAAGAAAAGGTTTAGGAACAGTGGCTTACTGGATAGCATATGAGCTTTTCTTCTTGTATCGAAAACATTTTGGAAAACATCAGTTGTTTTTGTTGATTGCAGGTTGATGACCTAGTGCAACATTGGTTTTAATATTAACACTCCCTTTAGTATTCTATAGGACTTTCCAGGCACACAAAGATTTAGAGAACTCAGTATCAGTGAGTTAGGGCATCTTCTTAATCAAACCTACATAAAACCAGGATACTTGCTGGGATTATTGATTTCCCTGTGAGCCTGGAAGCATCTGACTTTCCTCTAGTGGCCTGGATGAGCTCTTGTCTGGCAGCTCTGGTATTTTATCTTCCTTAGAATATGACCTGAGAGTCATGTCACTGGTAGCAGATTCTTTTTGGAATTGTTTCCTTTAAAAATTGAATTACAGTTCCTCCTTATGATGGAAGGAAATGAGTCATTAACAAGCTGCTCTTAAAAGTTTTCTAGAGCTTGACCTGGCAGCAGCAGACAGTATCATCTCCTCAGTGGACTGTATCCCAAGAGATTCTAATATAATTAGTAGACACCCTGGGATTTAGCACTTAGGTAATATCTTAAAATGTATTTTTTGTTTCTATTGGCATTTCAGAAGAAAGCAAAGGCATTGGTAAACACATAATGTAGCCAAAAGACCTCATCAAGAGTGGAATTAGATGTTTGAAAAGATCTACAGAAAGGACATTTTGAATTTATGGGAAACTTGAACAAAATGAGAACCACAGAATCATTTTGATTGGAAGAGACCTTTAAGATAATAGAGTCCATCCTCTAACCCAGTACTGCCAAGTCACCCCTAAACCATGTCCCTAAGTGCTACATCTAAACAATGTCTTTTCAATGCTGCCAGGGATCATGACTCTACCACTTCCCTGGGCAGCCAGTTCCAAGACTTGACAACCCTTTCAGGGAAGAAATACTTCCTAATATCCAATCTAAACTTCTCCTGGTGCAACCTGAGACCGTTTCCTCTCATCTGATCACTTGCTACAGGGGAGAACAAATTGACCCCCAGCTCGCTACAACCTCCTTTTGTTTAGTGGACTTTCAATGCTGCAGAGCATTAAAAAGTTCTTGGCTATAGAGGGTGATAAGGTCTCCCCTCAGCCTCCTTTGCTCCAGGCTAAACAATCCCAGTTACCTCAGCCACTCCTTATAAGACTTGTTCTCTAGACCTTTCACCAGCTTCTTGGAACATGCTCCAGCACCAAAATGACCTTCTTGTAATGAGGCACCCAAAACTGAACACAGTATTTGAGGTGTAGCCTCACCAGTGCCAAGTACAAGGGGACAATCACTTCAGTAGTCCTGCTGGCCATGCTATTTCTGATACAGGCCAGGATGCTGTTGGCCTTCTTTGGCCACCTGGGCACACTGCTGGCTCATATTCAGCTGGCTATTGACCAATACCCCTAGGCCCTTTTTCAGTGGGCAGCTTTCCAGCCACTCTTCCCCAAGTCTGTAGCATTGCATGGGGTTGCTGTAATCCAACACACAGGGTCACAACAGAGAGGCAGAGGAATATCCTGATGTTGTTCCAGGATTGTGCAGTTAAAGATCACACCAAAAGAACTTCAAGTAGGATCCTGCCTTAGGCTTCTGTGTCTTTGCTGGTGTACTAACTGCCTCCTGGGAGAGTGATGACCCTGTTACATCTGCCTAACTCCACAGCTGGTCTCCAGAGGACAATTTGCATCCCTCAGCAAAATGGAAACCATAATCCTTGCAATTAGTGAGAGGTCATTTTAAGGTATGAGGCTTCATCATATTGGTCAAGAACAAGCTTGGTAAGAACAAGCCCTACAACTATGGGAGTCAAAACTCTGTGTTTGAAATTAATATCCTTCAACACTAGCTATACAATGACATCTACACAAACCTTAACTTACTGTAAATATGGATTCAGATGTTCCTTTAAACACATTGGAAGGAGAGCTAATCTGGATCCAGGTTACTGGAAAGAGCTATTTTTAGCTTGGGACAATGAAATTCTGATATATATCTAGTGGACCTTCAATGATGCAGAGCTCATTATACAGTTCTTAGTCTTTTTAGACTTTTGATTGCATGTCGATGCTGAAATTCAAGTGGTTGTTCAGACCTCTTATTGTGGTGCAGGCTTGTCTCTACATTCATGGAGGGAAGTTCAATAGTTGAGTATATGACAGTGAGCTACATACAGTTGTGATTCCTTTAATTTTTTTAAAACCTGATTCAAAGGAAATATAACACCTTTAATGCTCAACTTTGTAGCAGAAAAGGGAAAATGCATTCATATTCACAGCTGAGGCAGCTTTTCTTCTGAAGCATGCCAGCCTCTATTTTCCTAGTGTTAATGGCCATTTTTCCAGTAGGTCTTTGGGCTAAGTTAAAAGACATGCAAAACTGATTGAAGAAAGATCTCTTGTAACCCTCTGAAGTATTAATAAAATAGACCTTTTTTTTTTTTTTTTTTGCACCTTCCCTGTGGGAGGACTCGGAGAAGAATATTTGAAGCAGTTACTGACTACAAACCCATGCACCTGTGCAGAGGCAGCACGTTTGTTTAAGCTGAGTGGATAATTAAGCACATATCTGCCGCTGCAGTTATCTGTGTCCTACATGCAAACTCTTCATTGCGTGGAAAAATAGAAGGTCCAGTTATGCAAGCATATGATGCAAGTTTTATGATTGCTGCTTAAGATGTGCTCCTACTGTCAGGAGTATGTGACTCATATAAGAGGACACAAATGAACATAACCGTAGTCCCCTTTGGAGATATCTACAAGATGATTCAAGCTCTCCTTGCCTTTGTTATGGATCTCAAAGGTGTATAACCATGCTGCCCTCACTCACCTTGAACACAGAAGTGGGTTAATCTCTACTACCTGCCTTGCATCTGCTGGTAAAATCAGGGAGATGTGCTCATAAGAGCTGAGGGATCTTTGACATATGCTGTCCAGATGTCATTAAACAGTTATGCAGGACTCATTGCACTGCTCCATCATTAATGTTACAGCTGATATCAATGTCTTGCAGCTGGGGAAGGTGGGATGAGTGCAACTTTCAAGTGCAGCTCCCTCAGAAGAGCCAAGAAGCTGTTTGCCCTTGTGTCCTGCTTGCCACTATTCTCCTAGTGAGAAGAGGGAGTGGAATAAGAGTGCCGTCATTCAGCTCTTATTTTGTTGACATGGCACAGGCTGACATTAGATTTTGTCTGAATTAGAAAGGTAGTAAACCAAAAAGTTCCATTTTTTGGAAGGTTTTCCACAGCTAAAATGGAGCTCAGTGTTTTTCTCTGTTTATTCTTCTTGTTTCATGCGGTCATAACAAGAAGTGCTGCATCTGAACCACTAAATGCACAGATATCTTCAGGCACCCAGATAACGTGCTTGTTGCTTGTTAGTAACACAGTGTTGAACATAGTATATAATCCCACTGCAAAAACTGTGTCAAGAATCATATTTGTCAGCACTATTTATTAGAAAATAGCTGTATGCTCTGGTTTTATTTTACACAATTGACTTCCCTCATAATGATCCCATGCCTAGAAATTACTTCAATTTTTTGAATGTTCCAATTTTTGCTCTAATAGATTTTCTTCTAATTACTAATAAAACCCTTGCCCAGCTGAAGTGCAATTTTTTTTGTGTTCACTAAAAGTCTAGTGAACTAGAATGAACCAATTAGGGCATTTGTTGTAAGCACTGTTGCAACCAATAGTGTGTAGTAATAGAAATTAAAAAAAGAAATAGAAGTAAAGTGATTACGTTATCCTCAAGGTTTTTCTTATAAGTGGTGATAGTGTGACTGAGCCTTCTTCAATATTTTGTTGTAGAGGTGCTCAAAACAATGAGTGATAGGTAAAAAATAATAATAAAAAAAATCCATCAAGAGATATACCCAGGGGACTGTTTAGGTGAGAAGCAGGCAGCCATGAACCCTGGAGCCAAGCTTAAAAAAAAAAAAAAAAATCTTAATTTTCTGTCTGCTCTGTGGCTCTAACTGTGTCAGGAGAGCAATCTAATCTCTATCTTGGAAATAAGGTCTTCCATGGAGCAGATTTACCAGATAGCCTAAGCTGAGCTCCTGCTGGTGTTGCCCTGTCTCCCCACATAACCACTTCTGCTAAGTGTCACCTAATGCTTCTCTGTCCTTAAGAGTGCTTCCAGTGGAATGGAACTGTCAGCATTTGATCCTAAAGGCTTCCTGTAATTCTAACCTACTGTATTTATTCTACTTGGATCTTTTCCTCAACCATAAGGATCTTAATAAGAGTCTTTCTAAGGGCAGATGAGGAAGCCATTTCCATAGGAAGGAGTCCTCTGCTACCTATGGAAAAGGCCTCCTCAGCATAGTATCTGCACAGCTAAATTCATGATTTTCTAACATATTGGTCTGATTGATAATCTGCAGATGCTTTCTGTAGCTGGTGAGAATTTGTAGGATGGACAACTTCCCCCACACTGCAAAAAATTCTCTGTGTGGTGATGAGTTTCATATCTATCTGAATTGTGAGTACTGGTGGCATGTATTTTCATCTAAAATAGAACAAAGGGGAGACAGCTGGTCAGGTACCTGGCTGATCTAAACTGTAGGGAAGTCAGTGCCTTGAGTGCACAAGATTGAGGACCTGGCCAGGAGTGAAGGGTGACTGGGGGTGGTTGGAGCTCACCATAAACAGAATTTTAAGCCAGAAAGCAAACAGTGACAGCTAGTTTCAAAGAAAAGAGGAGAATGCACTACTGCTCTTAAGTATTTTGAAGAAAGATGAATGTCTGCATAATGATTTATGGTGAAAAAGGACACAAAGGAAAAAACAAGAAAAACATAGAAATAGTTTCTTAGATAAAGGGCAAAGTTCTTTATATGCTAAAAGCATGAAAGACTGTAAAATATCATAGCTGTAAAATATCTGTAGGGCTAGATTCTCCACTCCATTTTTTCCTGTTCCTCCAGTAAAGTCAGCCTCCTGATGTTCTCAAATGCATTAATTTCTAGATTCAGAAAATATGTATGTACTGTCATACCTTTCTAATTAGCCTACTCCCAGATTACCAACTACTGAGGCATTCAGAAAAGCCCAATTTTATTTTCTGACATTTAGGGCCAGTTTCCCATTTGTAGTGTGGATGATTCCTATCATCTGGCAGTGTGAGGACATCGACAAGGAGTGGGCAAATAATTCACATCATCAGGCTGCAGAATACCACCCAGGAGGTGGGGAAAAAGCCTTCTCTTGAGCAGTTTTCATTTATTGTCTGTCCCACATCATCTTCTAGAAGTCTGGATCCTTCCTGGGTTTGTGATTGTGATAGGTGCTGTGTAAATAAAGCACCACAGAAAAGAAAGTGCTTGGAAGCCTATTCCTTTCTTCTTTCTCCTGGTCTCTCTTACATGGGGATATATTATTACCTTTGGCTTTTGTCAGACACCCTGAATTTCTTTATTTCCTTCCTCACTTACCAAAATCAACTCACAGAGACAGTTGTCCATAGCTAATCTGATCTATCTGAGATCATATTACTAAACTTTCTATACAAATCTGCCTTCTTTTTTTTTTTTTTTTCCACAGTCCTCTTTAAAAACTCAAACTCTCCAGGAGTTACCAATGTCTATACTTGAAAGATGCAATTAATTATTATCCAATGGTATATATGAGAAGTCACAAACCTGCTTCCTTGAGCCTTGTTTTCTGTTCAGTAACATAAGCAAGCTGTGGCCCTTTTTATCTTCTGGTTGCATAAAGGATTAAATCATTATATTTAGCTGCAAGACACTCCTCTCTGATGCTGAGCACCCCAGGTATAATCTCGCTTACAATTCGTGTGTTGAAAGAACTTGAATAATTTCAGAACAACTGGTGTTGACTTAAATTGGTCCAGCTTAAAGCGATGTCAGGCTCCTGTTGATTTATTTATGTGCTATATCAGTTGTCATCTCAGTTCTTGACTCAGCCAAACTAAATACTGCCTGATCTGCATGGACAAAAAATGGCTACATAGTGCAGCGATTTTTGCATTAAGATGTGTTACTTGACATAATTTATAGTCCCCCCTTGTCTTTCTACTTGGTAGACACAAATGTATTGCTCTTCCCTCAAATCTAGACTAGAAATAAATTATCCTTAATCTCATCCTGGTCCTTTCAGTGCTGCAGTGCAGACATACCTTCAGACAACAAATCCTTCCTGATCTACCAAGGCTTCTCCACTGAGTTCAGTATTTCACATTCCTCTCTGTCCACTGGGAATTTGAAATTTCACTTATTATTATGAAGAGCGCTTACTTTCTCTAAAATGTTTGCCTTAAAACCTCTTTTAAAAACACTTTAAATGACACAATTTTTTATGTTTGTCTGAAAATTAACATTCTGGATTTTTTTTGAAAAGCTGATGGTCAAATGTTTCCTCAAGTATATCTCCTACTTCACACTTCAATGAGTTGTTATCTCCATGTTTAATGTTAGAATGAGGCAAAATCTTTGTTATGAAAATTCCTGCACTCTAAAGTTTCAGACACAGTCCAGATAACAGTTTTATAATTTGACCTCAACTCTGCAGATATAACTCTCACTTAGGAAGAGTTCAGCTATTTACAGCAGCTTGTAGGTGTTTTGAGCTAGGCTGCCTGTGGGCTTAAACTGAAGAAGTTCAGTTGCATTATTTTACTCCAGTTAATGGTTTACCTCTACCATTCCAATTGATTTGTTCCCTAAAACAAAGGCCAAATTTATCTGTATTTTAAGTTTTCATGGGAAAGGTATGATACTGGGACGTGGCTCTACCACCTGCAGTATTATATCATGCTACCCCAGAGCGATACCAGGATTCCTGGCCACAAAGATGACCATTCAAGAATGAATGGTGTAATGCTCCTAATAGTCTGACAGTTTGAGGTCTGTACCAGTTCATAACCCTCTGAGTTTTCATTTCTGACACAAGAAAACTGAAATCCTGAGCTAGTCATGGTGGCCACCTCTCTTCATCAGGACTGAAAGATCAAGGAGACTCAGAGCTTCTGCTCACAGATAAAGTACCATTTCTTCATCTCTACAGTGCTTTATGACTTCCAATGTGTTAGTAAAAGGTGAAATATATGTAGCTCACAGGCTAGGTCAGAAATTATTTCAGGGCACTCCAGACCAGGTCTTGCTCTGTCCTGAGTTTGTTTAACCTTATGTCTGGATCTGGGATATTTCAGCAAACCCTCCTTTCCTTCACAGTTCTGCCATTAAAGTTCTGCGTAGATTTGTATACACAATAGCCAAATAGTTTATGGCTTTGGGTTGTCATACAGAGATATGTGGCCTCTGTAGCATGGTAATTTGAGGGCAAAAGCCAGCTAAAAAGATGTCTTAACTCCAGCTTAGGAGTACTGTGCCCTCACCACTAAGGCCATGTTTTTTGCAGTTTGCAAGTTGAGTGGAAAATTAACAGGGCTTTTTTGAGGAAGGTTTTTGAGGGGTAGAGAAGGTGAAAGGTTAAAAAAACCCTGAAACATTGCTTTCACTCACACTTAACAAAAGTGAAGAGGAATCTACCAGTACAGCTTAGGAGTAGACCTGCTGGAAAGCAGCTCCATGGAGAGGAAACTTGGTGTCCTGGTGGACAGTAAGTTATCTATAGAACAGAAATGTGCCTTGTGGTATCCTGGGGTGCATAAAGAAGAGTGTGGACTGCAGGTTGAAGGAGGTTCTCCTCCCCCTCTACTCTGCCCTAGTGAGACCACATCTGGAATATTGTGTTCATTTCTGGGCTCCCCAGTTCAAGAAGGACAGGGACATACTAAAGAGAGTCCAACAGAGAGCTACAAAGATGATGGACTGGAACATCTCTCTTATGAGGAAAGGCTGAGAGACCTGAGGCTGTTTAGCCTGGAGAAGAGAAGCCTGAGAGGGGATCTTACTAGCATTTACAAACATCTGAAAGGTGAATGTCAAGTAGAAAGGGCAGTCTCTTTTCAGTTGTGCCCTGTGATTGGACGAGACGTAAAGGTAGCAAGCTGAAACACAGGAAGTTCCACCTCAACATGAGGGAAAACTTCTTCACTGTGAGAGTGACAGAGCCTGGAACAGGCTGCCCAGAGAGGTTGTGGAGTCTCCTTCACTAAAGACTTTCAAGACCCACCTGTTTTTTAAGAGTCTGGCCTGCTTCCAGCCTGCATAATTCCTGGCCACTGAACTGTGCCTTGACATGTGGAACCAGAGCCGGGTGTTTGTTATCTCACGGAGAGGTTATTCCTGGTTTCTCTATCTGAAATCACTTCTCTGTCTCTTAGTATCTTTCAATATGCAAAAGAAGACAGACCCGGATGATTTACCACTCAGCTTCCAGTGGGTGATATCACTGTTACACTAGGAGTCATCTTTTCCCTGGCTGAATGAATATTTACCAGTTTCATCACAGCAAATGGTGTCCAAAGCTGAAAACCCCATGCACTTGGATTAGGAAGAGTGCATCTTATACTTAAATATGCAGTGAGCTGGAGGAAGGCTGAAGTATTCTCGATGCCTACACCCATCCATAAAGGAGTTTCTAGCCTAAGGCTCTAAGCTCTCCTTAGCTCCTGAAGGAACATAGTTGCCCTGATGGCTTGGTCAGCAAATGTTTTCTAGCTTCCCACTGGCGGATCCCAGCAGACACAACCCCTTCCAGATGCTGGGAAGAGCTCCATCTCAGGAAATAATGTATGGAGGATGCCTGGGGAGATATTTCTGCCTGGACAGAAAACAAAACTTCTGCTGGTTCATTGTACTGTTGGTTGTGGCATGGAAAGTGCCTTTCTTGCTTCTCCAGTGAGAAACACCCTGGGATCCATACTGCATAAGCCCAAGTCAGTGCTCCTTCCAGGTAGTCCTGCAGGCTGGGCTCATGCACTTGATAGGGAGATTGAGAGGTCCTGTAACACTACAGCTGGTTCTGGATGCCTAGTGTCTGCACTGGCAAAAGGAGCAAAAACCCCTAATCTTTATAATTATAATATAATAATAAAGAAACTGCAATATAATAGTATATCTGTAACCACAACCTTATCTGTATCAATTTATATCTATATTTACATCTTCCACTGGAACAGACCCATGTCACTTAATGACTGGTGACTATATTGTGTCAGTCTGTGTTCTTCCCAGTCTCTGTGTGTGAGGATTTGCCACTTTCTTTTGGGTTCACGGAACAGCCCACCTTTTGCACACCTTGGATATAGGGCAGGACAGGGAGTGAGAGGGATGATGGTGGGGCCAGGGCCAGGGCTGCAGCCCACACACTGTAGACCACTTGTTCCACCTTTGCATGGACATGCCCCAGCTTTGGAAAATATAAAAACTTCTGTCTTTAAAAGCTTACAAAAGACACATGTAGGATTTGTGCTTCCCATACAGACTTACTGCAAGAATTGCATTAAGCCATAGCACCCTTGACTGGAATAGCTTAGCAGCCAGTGTTTTAAACAACTTGGTGGTGTGGTGGTGCCGTGCGTATGTAATGTAAAATCATTTGTTCTGTGGGATGTGGCTGCAGAGACCAAAGGTTATTGTCTGTTTTGGAAGGCAATTTTTTTGAACTGCAGGCAGCACAGCAGACTGCTTGTTGAAGTTTACAAAAGACTGTCACTGCTCTGCTATGTAGTTCTTAAATAAACACATTTTAGTCATTAAATACACACTCTTCAAGCCTCAGTAAGAAGAACATCGGATTGTTAGTCAAGCTTTAATTCTTCTGGTATGAGTTACGACTGAACTAAAGAACATTGCAAATAAGAGGAGGTATTTTCCAAGGACAATTTATATGTGATAACCTCTAACACAGCAAGAGAACAAACTCTAAACCATACCCACTTTCTTTACACATTTTGGTTTTGCTCTTCTGGTTGCTGTTATTTATTATATAACTCAAGAGAGCATCAGGGGATGTAATTGATCTCTTGAGGTTCCTTCACATTCTCCATTTCCATGATTAAATGAATCTATGAAGTGCTATAGAGGTCACCACACAGGTGAATGTTTTATTATGCACCAGTAAATTGCTACAACAGCAAACCAAAGTTGTGTTTTTACAATATTTCACAAATTACAGACGGCAAGGAGTATCTTTCGTGTGCGGGCATATTCACAGAATCATAGAATCATAGAATGGTAGGGATTGGAAGGGACCTCTGGAGATCATTGAGTCCAACCCCCCTGACAGCACAGGAACAGCCAGGACAGGCCACACAGGAACAGATCCAGATGGGTCTTGAAAGTCTCTAGAGAAGGAGACTCCACAACCTCTCTGGGCAGCCTGGGCCAGGCTCTGTCACTCTCACAGTGAAGAAGTTTTTCCTCATGTTGAGGTGGAACTTCCTGTGTTTCAGCTTGTGACCATTACCTCTCATCCTATCACAGGGCACAACTGAAAATATTAATTCCCCCATTCCCATATCCCTGTGTTTTCTTGTCTCCTTTAGTTTGTAGTACGTGTGAATGGGTCCTGCTTTTCTGAAGGAATATCTTTTCCAAACACAGCTGTTAATTTATAAGTGGTTTGCTGGTAAGCTCATCTGCTGCCCGAGCTTTAAACCCACCTATGTAGTTCACAAAGAATTGGGGGGGAGTCAAGAAGGAGGAAAAGTATTGTGTAGATGGGTCATGTGGTGGAATATATTTCATCTGTCTGAATGTAATGACATTAATTTAATTAAAAATCTGAGCTGGCTGGTACAATTTATAGGCCAATGTGACTAATATTGTTATGCTTATGTAAGCAGGGAAATTAATTAAAACTTTGAAGCTTACTCTTTGGCATAATAAAAGCTTATTTTGTGCTGGTGAGAGATTAAGGAAACCTTGGTGGGCTTTTTTACAGAAAGGGAAAGAAACCTTCCCTGCCCCACTTTCACAACCAGGGAGTGTTTAATTAAAATCAGCGGAGAATGTAACAGTGGGAAAATGAAAGCAGCAAGAAATATGTAGAAAGAGCCTGGGAATAGCCAGAAGGAGCTTGACACTGTCTCTGTTGGTGTGAGAGATAAATGGGAACATCATTTGTTATGGGAGTTGGAGTGATGAGATGCTGAAGGAGGGCAGGAGTCAGCAGAGCATTGGTGTGGGGGGTGAGCTCCCTGTGCCGACATTGCAAAATATTGTAGATATTGAGTTGGATGGGATAATTCCCCTCTTGCTTTCAGGAAAGGGCTGCCAAAGACAGGTCCTACTCCTCAGGGCTCTCAGACTTCATTCTTTTCTTCTAGTTCCCGTATCTGCTGTTATCTTTCTGAGCAGCATGGAGGTATCACTGGGAGCTACATAGACATAGCAGATTTTTAAAATACTTAATTGTGAAAATTATTCTGTTAAAAAAAAAAAATCCATCTACTACTGCAAAATATAATTTTCCATATATTTGACCATATAGGTATAGTTTTTATATATAACTACAAATTATGTGTTTTGTTCTCTATAGCTTCCTAGGGAGGGAAGTAGAGAGGGAGGTGCTGAGTTCTTCTCCCTGGTATCCAGGGACAGGATGTGTGGGAACGGTTCAAAGCTGCACCAGAGGAGATTTACACTGGACATTAGGAAGTTTTTCTTTACCCAAAGGGTGGTCAGACACTTGAAAAGGCTTTCTAGAGAGTCAGTCAATGCCCCAGGCTTGTCAATGGCATTTGGATAATGTCCTTAATAACATGCTTTCTCTTTTGGTTGGCCCTGAATTGGTCAGGAAGTTGGACTAGATGATTGTTATACATCACTTTCAACAGAAAAATTCTATTCTATTCTATTCTATTCTATTCTATTCTATTCTATTCTATTCTATTCTATTCTATTCTATTCTATTCTATTCTACATTCAGGTAGGGTATAGCTGTTAGTGTGGGGTTCTCTTTAGTCTGAACCCAGATTGCCTCACTAAAGAAGTGGGCTCACTACAGTGTTATTTGAACTAGGACAAAAAACCTGCATATGCCCTGACTCATGACAAGGACAGGTCCTGGCCTTCTCAATTGCTTGGGCCAAGAAAGGAGTAAGGGCTTACCTGTGCCAAGCTGAAGACATCTGAAGCCTGAGCTTCCATGTAGGATGGGAGATTGCATGTATTGCTCGGGATTTTTCTTCTGGTGTAATTTTCCCTTTCAACATCCTAAAAACTTAGTAAAAAGGAAAAGGGAGAGAGTTCCCTTCACTTCTAACCACATCAGCAAGGTAAACATTAGTGCATTGTATATTCTGAGACTGTATGTTCTGGCAAGTAGAGGTTGCTGTTTGTACCTCAGGTTGTCATCTGAATCTTCTCAGTCTGAACACCTTGCTTGAAACCCAGCAGCCAGAGTCATACTTGTGCACCATTGTCCCATGTACCTCTGGAGGGAGAAAGGTTCACGTTGGCTGATTCATCCAAGGTTGTTGAGGAAAGTACCAACACAACTAAATGTACTTTAGAGTCTGCAAGTCCAAATGGTAAACGGGAAAAAAAAATATGAATTTAACTTTTATTAAAAATCAAGCTAATTACCAAGCTTATTATTTTTGTGGACAAGTCTGTGAGGCTGATGCTAGCATGGTCTGATTTTAAGTCATTGTGGTGGGTATTGCTACACTGTGCCAAAGATCTGAGAGATTCTCCTTTGGCGGACGCTATGCCCCGATCAATTCTCTCTCCACTTGTCAGCTCTGCTGCATGCCTGATGTTCTATCCCCAGTATCTGGCTAATAGAAGCTACCATTCTTCTTCAAAGCTAGATAGCCTTCACATTCAGGTGTCTTTGCCAGGCTCTTCTTCGTCCTCAAGCTACTTTGACAGTGTTAATTCCCTGTGATGATAGGTGAGATGAGCCTTTTAATGAGATTTTAGCATAGTATGATCACACTGTAGCAGTTACTGTCAGGTCCAAGATCTCATGTGTATTTCTTCCTTCAAAATACAGGAACAGTTTATCTCAGCTTACAAAAGAATCACAAAATGGCAAATGTGGCCAATATTTAAGCCAGGGTTGAAAGTTTGTCTACCAAGAAGATCTGCTTTCCCCTTGGCCTTCTGATGATTTACCTTCAGAAAGAGCTAGTACAAAACAGCCCTCATTTCCTATATCAATGTGTACTTTTAGGACATAATTTTCCAGGCACCACCTCAAGGCTGCATCTGCAGCGGTAAGTACAATGAGTAAGGGCCTATTTCCCTGGCCTTCAGGCAGATAGCATAGGTCATACCTTAGCAACTGAACTAGTTGCCTTCCCAAAACAGGGTGACTTTTTTCCACATGCTGGCTGAACACACACAGTCTCTGAGCTGGACCTGGGTGCTACCTGGGAGAGCAGTGGGCCAGAAGCATACCAAGAAGGGTGCCAGCAAATTAACAGTGCATATGATCAGGGGATAATGCACAAGCCCTGCTTAGTATGACCATAAGGATGACAGTACATATATACCAGCATGGAGATATCCACAGCAAGTCTTCTAGATCATCTATGGAAGTGTCTATAGACTGCTGACTGATTGAGTGTATACACTGGTTGAGAAGTTCAGCAGGATGTCAAAAATAATCAGGGAGATGACTCTCCTGAAATTTGTGGTGTTTTCTAATAGAAATAAGAATTTCCTTAAAGTGGAGAGGGTGAGCTCCATCACTGTGTTCAAGATCATGTTGGAGGGGGTTTTGAGCAACCTGGTCTAGTGGCAGGGGGGTGGAACAAATGATCTTTAAGGTCCCTTGCAACCCAAACCATTCAATGATGCTATGATTCTATTTCAGAAGAGAGTCAATGGGTCAGTCAAGGCAGCAGGTAGGAAGGAGCTGCATCCCCTTTAATGTGGAGATGAGGGCAGCAGCACTAAATGGAAGAAGTAGACATCTCAGTGTGTCTTGGAAATGTGGAAGGAAGGACTATGTTCCCATCTAAACAAATTGCCAGAGGCACAATTAACAGTTCCCTCTTGCACTCAAAAAAAAGGTTACCCAGTAATTATGAGTTATTGAAAACATGTGTACGAAAAGCAGTCAAAACTTTTTTCTTCCCATAGAAGGTCCCCCCAAACCATCATCCTGTTGTATCTTTTTTTCACCAGTTTCAGGGTGTTCTTATTTCTGTTACAGTAAAGGCCAGTGCTTCTCTTCTCCCCTTAGTACTAAGTTTTTAGGACATGGTCTCTGAGCTCAGGAGCTCTACTTATGGAAACAGGTACAGTCTTTCTGGACAGCTGGTAAACAGCTCTCTGTCTTATGGCAGGAACCATAGTTACTGTTTGACACACCTCATGATTGACAAGTGTTGTACTAATTGTTTCCTTTAACAGGTTGCATTAAGTATTGGACCTCTACTACTGAGAAATTAAGACAATTAAACACATTAGGCAGGAAATTTGCAGTGGCAACTGAATGATCATGGTTTTCCTGTCCACCCAGAGAACAAAGTTGTCAGGCACAGCAGTTGATCGGCAAATACTAATGAAGCAGCTCATGCACAGAGGAGTCCTTCCCTTGTACACTTGGTCAAACCTGCTATGAAATATATTTCATCCAAATATTCCTGCTGGACAGTGTGGCATTGTCAGGCTGATATGCTGTAGAGGAAACACTAGAGTGTTGTGAGCATAAATGCTTTTCATCGGGGAGCTCTATTTCAAATAACATGCTTAGGTTTTCTGAATTGTGACATTTATAAAAAAAATTGGTTTGGGTTTACCATTCACCACAAAGTACTGTTTTTCATTTCAAAAATTTGTAAACAACCTTTTATTGTATTTAAAACTTTTTCTTTGGTTGGTTGGTTTTGTTTTTTATGCTTCTGAGCTGATATTTTGGTTTGGGATTGTATTTTTTTTTAGTATTTTAATTACTATTTCCATTCTGTAACAGAATCTAATTTAGATATGTTGACATGTCAACAGAATCAAAAAATATATTTTCCCAGAGAGCTATGACAGCTTCTATTACAAATGAGTCTCAACCAGCTCTTGAGCTGTGACCTTGAAAGCTCTTCCAGTGTAAACCTGAGCTCTCTGCCTGTCTCGTAATGTTTGTAATGTACAATTCTTCCCCTCTGAAATATTTTAAGTATTTTTCATTGAAGAATGGAATCCTGGCCATGGACATGGAGTAAAAAGACAATCACTACAAGAAATGTTATGATAATTTGTAAGACAAAGATGGTAGATGTGTAGAGATGAAAAAGCTTTGGTCAGAATGGTGAATAGCACAATAAGCTTGCTAGAAAGCTAAGCATTGCCTGTGGTTTTGGTAGCATCTGTGACAAAGGAAAGTTTTATAGAGATTTTGGAGCCAGGTACATACATCATTGCACAGACCTTTCTAGATTTCAGTCACTGTTTAAGTCAGGTCTTCAGGAAAGCAGAAGTGCATCCACAGAAACACCTTTGGCTAATGTAAAATTTATTTTAATTCTCAGCTTAGTACCAAGAGAGGGGAAAATAATACAGCATTTTCTGCTCCTTGCTTTTTTGACATTTATGAAAAAGCAACTGCTGAGAAGAATGACACTGAGCAGGTCTTGCCTGTTGTGCTGCTCAGAGGGAGGGAAGGTTATACCAGGTGCAGCCAAATAGTAGCACTGTCATCCAGTTCAAATGAGTATCATGTGCCAGCAGGGTCTGGCCACACAACACTCCATACAGCCATGAAAGCACAGCTCCTATTGCCCAGCATCTTCATCAACACCACAAATTCTCCAGGCAAAAGTACGGCATAAAGAAACCTCCCCAACATCTAACTTTTGCTCTCAACATTTGTTCTGGTGTCAGTGAGGACTTTGAGGTTAGCTGCCTGTTTATTTGTTTTTGATCCTGGGATGCTGTGTGATCTTTTTTAAGCCCGGAGATGCAAAACGCAGCTTTGTCTTCAACAGTTTGTGCTAGTGGCAGTGACTGATGCCTTTTGGAAGAGCACCCCAGGAGCCAGGAGATGCATGTAGCCGAGTGTTTGTCCGGGTATTGGTTAGTAGCATTTGTATTGAGCTGGTTTCTATTATTCCATATGTCAGGAAGAACATTTGCACTTCCAGGCCACTAGATGATGATGGTACTGTAATTACAGCTGCATCTTAATTAACATTCCCACATGAATAAAACATCAGAATGATTATTCTTAGCTGTTTAACCAGTGAGCTGTGGTCTCATTTCGTTATAGCTACTTTTTTAACCAAACTCTAACAAATGAAGAAGAGAAATAAACACAGAGCATCACTTCACCTTTTTCACATTTAAAACTTGGAGTTGGTTAAATAATAATGAAGTACCTCTGAAAAACACCATGATGGCAGAATTGTTCCCATAATAGGAGATTGGTGAGTTTTAAGCCTTCACTTCATGCCTCTGCTAGGTCTGGAAAGGTTTGATATGCTTGCAACCAAGAATAGCAAACTGCAAATATTGGATGTGTAATGATGTCTTTTTTCCACATGGAAAACCAATTTGCACTTGCAAATCTTAGTAGTTTGTATTTACACAAAAACTTAGGGCCGCAAGTGGAATGTCTTTAAAGGAGCTTGGAGTCCCAAAGGGTACAAAGACAGGTTGAGGTCCTGTTTGTGATGTGCTTGAGGTGCAGAGGTTGCCTTTTACCTGGGTTGCTGCCTGGCTTTCCTCATGTCATGTAGCTGGACAAGCAACAGCCTACAAGAACCTCAGGCTTCAGAATCCTTTTAAAGTGTGTCTACACTGGAGCCAAAGGTGTGACTACAGCTTAGAGACACATACCTGAGGTAGCTTTACATGGCATGGCCCAAGTGCTGACAGCAACATGGATACAGCAGTGTGCATATGGGCAAAAGATGCAGAAACCTTCAGTCTGTGGAAATTCACAAATTGCCTAATTTAGGTGTTGTGAATGTCTGTGTTTCACTCCTGCTGTACTCCTGTTGTAGTCTTGCCTTTCTCAGGAGCATCACTAGAGCAAAGAAGGGTATTTGTTGGTTTGTGGGTTAATTGTTCTCACATAAGTTGAACTGCCCATTGCTGTGATTTCAGACTTGGAAAAAATAAAGATACAAAACAATATGAGCATTCATCTCTGAAATTCACTCTGGGAAACCTGCAAGGGCACCACCATCCCCTTTTCTGATAAATTTTTAATGGTTAGCTTGCCTGTTTTTACTGGCTCTCTTTAACTTCCTTTTCATCATTAGTAATGTTTGAATCCTTCTGTTTGTTTCAGCTAAAGCTGACAGGGTCATAAAGATGTTGAAGATAGCAAGTTCTTAGAAGTTTCATAAAAACCAGTGTTTGTATAGAGAAGAAAGAAAGAAAGAAATCTCATCTTCCCATCAGAGGAGAAGCTGGTAGCATGAATACAATTTTGTTGCACACCAGCGAACCCTCACCTGAAAGAGAAGAAAAGACTGAGATTTCTCCAAACACCAAAGAGACATTAGTCGGAGCTCACATTTTCTTAGATACACCACTCAGATGATGACTGGACACCAGGAAACCACGTCCTGCCACTCATTAATCTACTCAGATAATTTAAGAAAGTAAGGTGAGCTTCATACTCTACCTCAGTACATTTACACAGTGTTGGGGACAAGGGGCTTTGCCATTTGTTTGTGAAGCTTCAGGATGTGAACAAGAACACTGGAAATGTCAGGATCTTTGTGATCATCATGTGTTTCTGTAAGGCTTGAATGTTGTAAAGAGTGCAGTCTGTGAAATCTGTTCATAATGATAGGTTACCAGTTAGTACCATAATGGCTGTGAGTAGCCTGAACCCAAGTTTGAGTCATAATAAAAACAATAGTTGGTAGCTACGCATCCTCATTTTAGCTGTTGCAGTGATAGTCTTCCAGGGGATGCATGGTTGTGGCTACACTTTGCTGACTGGTTTGGCTTCTTGAAAGCTGAGTGCTGAGTTGATTTAGCAGTTATGTGAGCAAAGTAAAACTATAGCTTCTTTTTATAGCAGTCTCAAACTAGACCCGCATACCAGGCTAGGTGACATAAATGGAAAGTTCATTAAATACTACAGAGAAAGGACCAAAGAGTCTGTCTTGGAGGATTCTGGTGTTTCCATCATTAGCCACTTGACTCTGGTTTAACAAAGGCATCTTCCCACTGTATGCAATTTAGGCATCTAACACACCTTTGAGCATCTGAGTCTTAGCCTTAAACTTCTACTTTGTGCAAGAATTTCCAGTAGCTTTTCAGGACAGAGAATAGCAAGAAAGTAAATGGAAATAGTGTGAGCAAACACAAGAGAAGGTGGTTTGAGTTTTAGTACAGTTTCATAGCTCACCCTTAACCTCAGACTCCTATCTAAATGTGGATTGTCAAAGGTCTCGTCTTCACTGTTCCTCTAACCCTAGTTGACATAATGTGACTTAAGACCATACCTTATCTGCTGTGGAGATACATCTTAACTTCATGAGGAAGAGTGGAAAGAGAAGAAAAATGCCAGCAATTAATTTCTAACCTAAGCTTGAAGAAAGGAAATGTCTCATTTCTCTGTAGCACTGCTGGCTCAAGAATCATCCAAAACCAAAAATACAATATTGCTTTCAGTGATTCATTCATCTTTCCATTTTATCATTCTTCCAAGTCTGTTTGTATTGTATGTCTAACAAGAGGAAGCTCTACCTGTGACTTACATGTGACTGAATTGTCTGCACTCTGGGAAACCTGAACTGGCATGAGTTTTGCTTTGACATGATATTTATTTGACATATTTATCTCACAAAAGCCCACCTCCCTGTCTATACTTCTGTCCATCCCAAGGCAAAAAGATGCACAATTTGATCACCTATTACAAATACCTCCTTGGGCTCAGTGACTTCATATGTAATGTAGTCAGAAAATACTTCACATGGTAAAAGGTGACATTTAAAGTATATTTCTCCTCCTGCATCTCAGCACAGAAAGCAGAGAAAAGATTTCTCACAGTGTATAGCCACACACATATGCACCAGGAACAGTGTTCACCTCCCTGCCAAAGAACAGGAACAAGCCACAAAGAATGAAAAATTGAGTTGTGGAGCCTCCTGCCATAAAAAATTGCAAATGCCAAATTTAAGTGAACTGAATAGCAATTTAGCACATTAGTGGAAGGCAAGCTAATCAAGGCCACTAAACTCACTGCTGTGGATGCAGCCTCTGAGACTGGAAGCAGCTACCTGCAAATTGAAATTCCTTGGGAATGTTCAGAGGAGACAGGTTTGTGCTGTACTTCTCTGGTTTTGCAGTGTTCCCTAAGCAGCAGTGCCTAAATCCTGTCAGCAAGCAAATGGACTTTTGGTCTAGGATTGCATTGCTGCTGTCCTGTCTCTTCATTTATGTGCCCAGAGGGCAGAGCTGCGATCTGAAATGAGCAAGTGAACCAGGACTGATTTTAAGGCACATGTAAATATAATTTAGGTCATCTGTTCTTATTTTTTTTCTGCTCAGTAACCTGTCAGTATCCACCTCTGCAATCTGATGATGGAGACTTTCATTCTTCATCAAGTTCACTGTTTATTTTAGTTGTTTTTCTGACACCCCTAGATGTTCTGTCCAGCTTTCAACCTACGGTCAGGGTTACTCAAAACTGAGCAGGAAACTGGACCAAGAACGTAATTATCCCTGCATCTCCTTTCCACTCTGGAACCAGGATCCAGACACAAATGTCCACAGAAACTCGAGGATAAATTAAAACCATATTGACTAGCCTTTTGCCCATTTCCTGGTACTGTGACTTCAGGGTTTTCTTCACTAGGATATGCGTCCACAGGTATGAAGAGACAAGTCTGAGAGCAGATGGGCCAAGGTGAGCCCAGATCTCATTAGTCCATGGCAAACTTAACGATCAGGGACTTGGAAATACTCTCTGTTACAATTAAAACTGATTTTTTTGTGGCTTCCCATTCCATTGAGGGAAAAGTCTAATTCTTTCAGAGGCTGAAAATGCAAGTTATAGAGGCTTTGTTGGGAGGATGATAGCTTTGGTCACACGAGACCTTCTTCCATGGTAGCTGCTTCTGTTGTATTTGGATTTTTTTTTTTTAAACCCCAACCATATTGGCTACAACAGCAGAAAAAAAACCCCTTTGTGTTAAAAAAACCTGGATTAACCTCCCGAGAAACTGTCAGAAGAAGCTGACTTGGCCCTGCCTTAAATTATATGCTTGTGCTCCCCTGCTGCTACGATAAAATAAAATGAAAAAGAAGCTTCTCAATTTTTCTTTCACCAGTGTGTTAAGATATTGTTGGGTCAGCCCTGGTGGTGAGGTAGCAGATGACTAATAGCAGTGTTTTTTAATTAAATGTTATCAGAAGAGGATGATAGATTAGCACTGCTACCCCCTGCATTTCCCAGAACATTTCAAAATTACTTTTTGAAAAATGGACTTAAAAAGAGGGGAAGGGACAGGGGGAAGCATGCAACAATGATGGGAATTCCTTGTCCTTCTTGCTGGACTAGAACAAAAGCTTTCTGTCTGTCAGAGAAGGAAAAGCTTATTTATTTGTTACAGTTCAGCCCAGTGCAGGCCTGACTTGTACCCGGTTGGGATTTCTGAAGCAGAAAATGGATCTCACCTTCATAGGTCTTTTACTGCAGACATTTCTACTGCTGCATGAGAGCCTTTTCTCCTATAAACTATTTCTCTGCAGCAAACGTTGGTCGTTGTCCTGGTGTAAATTACTTCAATTGGTGAAAACTATTGTAGACTTCCCTGGAGGCAAAGTGGGAAGGAACTTGTCCAGAGGTTTTATCCTGAACTGATCTGAAAGAAGACAGACACTTACTCAAGAATGCCAATGAAGTGTAGTTAAGTTGCACGTTGCTTTCTGTAAGTATTTCAGGATTCATCTCATTAACCTTCACATCTGCTGAATACAAACCTGGACTAGTTCCAAGTCCAAGGACTTTGTGTGTGTCGAAGATGTGAAGTGGGGAAATACACCAAACTTACCCTATCTGGGCTTTCTGTGATGAACATATTACTGTGCATATGAACCTGCATAAACATCTACTTACCGGACAGCTTGCTTTGCCTTCATGGGTGGTGACCATGTGTTAGAGGCAAACTCTGTTTCTTATTTTCCTTTGCCTCTGAAGCAGAAGTGCAACAAACAAAACACACCAGTTCCTCCTCCTATTTCTCTCATGACATTATTATGTAAATTTTTGCATCACTAAGAATAAGCACTTTGCCTATGCCTGAGAAGAGATGTTATCTGTGTTTCTCACCTTACAAGCTAATAATAATAATAAAAAAAGGCAAAAAAAAAGCACTGTAGGCATTCTATCCAAACAAGAGATGTACCTATTTGTGATATCTAGAGCTATGATACCTGAAAATGATAAAACATGAAAGACTGAGTGAGCCCCACATTTCTACTGATGAGATATTTACTGGGAGTGGGTGGAGGACCACCTGAGCACATGGAAAGGAAAAAAATCTCTCTCTTATCCAGAAGCAGCTTATAATTGAGGGCTACCGCTCTGCCTTTACATGAAATAAGGGTTCAGAGTCTGAAACTGTGCTTTACAAAGGCACTGAAATCAAGTATGTCAGTGCAACTGATGGGATCCCTATTTTCTGTTAAAAAGCCTCTAATATTTTTTCCTTGTCTCACCTCAGGCCATGAAAACAGAAAGACACAATCTCTAGATTCTCCTTCACCTTGAACAAAAAGCTTAAGAATATTTTCATTAGAAAATAAAGGCCAGTAAAGTGAAAAAAGCCTTTCAGAGGGTTGGGCTTGAATTGTTCCTCTCAATATAGGAGCTTAAATTCTTAGTAAACTACATTTCAGGTCCCTGAGTACAATTCTGGATGCTGACCAGAATGAAAAAGTGAGGAATAGGGCTACAATCTATGAAAAAAACAAAAAACAAAACAAAACAAAACCAACCAACAAACAAACAAAACCAACAAAAAAACCCCACACCACAAAACCAAAACCAAAACCAAAACAAAACCAAAACCAAAAACACAAACCCCCAAACAAAAACCACCCATCATTAACGTCTTATCATCATTGTTATTTTTTTTAGTCAAGGTTTTGGCCCCAGTAGCTGATGTATTTGTAATGAAAAAGACACAAATAGCTTGTAAAGCAAGCTATAAATGTGAGAGAGTGGAAAACTGAGCTAGTGCCCAGATGGATGACAATTTTTTAAAGGAAATGTATTTATATTTCTTCCTTTCAACCAAAAAGGTGTGTCAGTGCTTAGAGACAGAAAAACATTCTTTATCCTCATCTTTTTTCTGCTGCACATCTCTGTTTTCTGCATATAAGACATACACTATTGCAAAGGAGCGGAATCCTGGCTATTAATGTTAAAATGCTGACCTCCCAGCCACCTTGTTACAACAAAGCCTGACTGCAGCACACATGCCAATAAAATCCTGCTTGTATATAGTGGTGGGTCAAAATATGGTAAAGGCTCTTTCCTCTGCCAGCTATATAATTTCTGTCCAAAGAAACTCAAGTAAGGTGCAGTTCTGCAGATGCTGATTAATTTCTAGGTCCATTTAGAGCATGCTACTGCATGAAAAACAGAAGAAACTGTGGGAGTTGGTATTTCCTTGAATTTTTTTCCTGGACCCGCACTGAACGCGTTTTGAGCACATCAAAATGCCACTTCAGGAGTGAAATAAAAGGAAAAAGCTGCTATATTGCTGGAAAAGAGCCTGCGTCAGAGTTTACCTACTTTGCATTAAGGATGGTGACACAAACAGAGGGGCCTTGTACGCCTGTCAGTGTGCCCTGTGGCCAGTGACAGAAACACGAGCAGTTCTAAATTAAAAGAACATTTCTATATTAATTTATCACTCTGGTACACACAGGGCTAACTATTCTTCAGAAGCAGGCTACTGAGCCTCATATAGCTGACAGAACTTAAACCGTTATGAAAGACATACAGTTGATTTCTTGATGTGATGCATTTGGCCTCATGAAAAGGCATTTTGTTTAGGTAGCGCATAGAAATCTTAGAAAGTGCCTATGGACACAGATACGATCCCTGGGGGAAGGCAGCAAACCTGAGTGGAGAAAGCTGCATAAATCACAGGAGTTCATGTGCAGCTCATAAATCCAGCATTTGTACAGAGGTCTGATAAGGCAGGATGATGTCTGAGCACTTTTCCTTCACATAACATAGTATGTGGCATTTGCATCCATGCAGCTGTGAAATGAGCTAAGATTTGCATCTCATTTTTTACTCATCCATGCTATGGATGGGTCAGATTCTGTTCTTGACAGTGTTGGTGTAAATAAAAGCCCTTGGTTTCACAAGAGTAACTCCAAATGTAAACTATCCTATTTGGGATGTGGATTGGACTCTATTCCAATTCCAAATTATGCTCATTTGACATGAGATAATATCAACCTGTAAATTTGTAAGTCAAACTTCTGTGCTTGCTACTCAAAGCAGTTTGTATGTATACATATGAATGCTTATTTTATATTTGCATATTTTGAAAGCAAAATGGTAGATACACCCAAGTTTTCATGTGCCTTAGTCTGTCTGAGTAAAGCTGTTACTACACTGTGTCTGGATGCTGCTTAGGTAACAACAGCCTGATAGCCAAGTAAACCCAGGTTTTCACAAGCAGTCTGTGAATAGCTCCTTGGAATTTAAGCACTGAAGTTCCTTTCCAAATGGCATCATTTGCAATACTTTTGGATTTTGTCTCTGTCCATTCTCCTTTTAATTTTTTTAATAAGCCTTCCTAGATATCTTCTTTCTGTCAAGGGTTTAACCCACAGACAAAGGAGAAGAAAAGAGACCTTTATTATCCTCTTCTCTGCAATTTGAGGATTATTTAATGAAACCTCTCCCTGTTCAAGGTAAGATGCATTCATGGAAACCACTGAAAGGAAAGGAAGTTGCTATGTACTCCCTCTTCCTGTCCCTAAGTGGTGAAAAAACATTTTTTTCCTTGGCTTCCAGCATTACTGCTGGTGACTCAGAATGCACTGTCACCTGTATCATCCCTGTAGATGATCCCACCGTGGAGACCCCAGCAGCTCTTAGGGCTGTGGGTTGAGGCCCTCCTGTGTAGTTTGACTTTTCCCACTCGTGTGCAGAGGGGGACATGGACACTGCTCTGCCACATTATGACTCCAGCAGCTACAGCTGTAACTGGGTCAGACACAGTTGTCCAGGTATTCAGAGAGTCTGCTGTTATTTACAGTTGTGTAAATTAGAAGAAAGCCCATGTGCCTTTCAGACTATTCTCGACTTCTATCAATGTATAGCAACAGATTTTGAACCCAGGGACTGGACATGGTAAAACTACACTAGATGGCATAGTGCAGGCTAGGCTAGTAATAAATGTCCTTCCTTCTTCATTATTACTTCCTGCTTGGTCATCGGCAAATTTATTAAATAATCCCTCTAAAAATAAATTTTTCTTTCCTTTTATAAACCCATCACGAATATTTGTGCTTTCAGGACATGACTGTAAGTGACTATGAAGCTAATTCATGTTCCTTATCCATTTTAACTTGTTAACCATGGTATGCAGGAGATGCTTTCTTCTTTTCCAGTACAATTAACAGTACCGTATGTTTGCAGCATAGCAATTTATTCTAATGGAGGGAGCTGATATTTCCCTAATGATGCATGCTTCTGAGAAAATATGAAGTGTCTCTTCCTTAACAACCATAGGCTTTTGGATGAGAAATCCTTGTTTTCTTTAATCTGCCTCAGACAGACCTAACGAAGTTACTAAAATAGGTCCAGCCATCTGTGTTCTCAATAAGCCTAGCCATGACCTCTTCTTGGAGCATTCAGTGTTCCGCTTGTACTTTTGTTGATAGGAAATGACAAGGGAGGTTAGACTAGAAGAATTTTAGTCTATTTACTGACCACTGTAAAGCTGATTTACCTCTCACAGCAAGTTGTTGTTTAAAGTTTTATGATTTCTGTCTTAATTAACAGAATGGCCATCTTTAAAGAAAACTCATTTCAAAGCGTGTTTCTAGCTGTAGCACAGTACTTCATAGAGAAGATGAAGCTACACAAGTCTTGAAATGTATGTTGCTTATTACTGCTTCTTTCCTGTGTCTGGAAGCTTTTTTTAATTTTTGAAGGTTAGTTTGCTTTTTTTTAAATTAAAAAACCAAATATTTGAATCTCTGGGGTTCTCTCTTTGCCCTGATTGCTGAAGGGTCCTGATGAGGTCATTAGAGGAGCATTATACTGAAAAAATCTCATACTTCACATTAAGAAAAGAAGGATGCTGTCTGAATGCTAAGATTCATATTCCTGGTAGTTCATAGCAATTATCTGTAGTAGTAGAAAGACACCACTTCATAAACACTCGGTGCCAGTATGCATCAAGTATTGACATGTTGGATGTCAGCCATCCTCTGGTAAGCTGGGTGTCAGCATGGGATATTATGTCTTTGTGAAATCAAAGACATGATAAATTAAAAAACCCCCAAAACAATATAAACCAGACAAACCTGCACTCCTGATCCGTGGATGGGCCTTTTGTCTTGGAAGGGCAGAACGATTTGCATCTCTGTCTCAAGATTTTCATACTGAGCATTAGAGGCACCAGAGGAAGGACATGGACACAGTGGTGGGACTGCAGATACAGAAAGCCTGTCTCTGCCTTGTGTCATTGTTTTTTTTTATGGTGTCAGACCCTCAGCTGGGGGTACCATATCTGCTGCCTGCTTTGCCCGGCTGCTCATCTCTGCTTGCTAGACCCCAGCATCACTGCTGTCTTCGCACAGTAGAAATCTCTCACTAACACCCCTTTCCTTGATGCAGGAGGCCATGAGCAGGTTCTCCTATGCTGCAGCATGTAGAACATATCCAAAATTTCCCACTTCCTTTTTTCCATGCTGTTGTTCCAAAGGCTGGGAGTAATACTTTAATTTAGGCATTAGGTTTTGGCCCAGGTTCTTTACACTGTTGCAGTTCTAAACTTTAATCTCTCTGTAATATGCTGCCTTTTCTTTTTCTAGGAGAAATGCTTCTCCAACACAATAAAACAACATCTGTAAAATAGATTTCAGGCTTCTCGAGGGTCTACTTACTTTCTTTCCACTTTTGCCATTAGAGTGTTCTTCCTTTTGGACTCCCCTTCTCCTGGGAATTATTTAGGGATACAGAGGCATCTTCTTTCTCTTTCACAAGATCTTAAAAATTTAAATCATTACTTTTTGCTGGGAAACAAGAATTGTTTTCTTTTTCTAATGATGGGCCAGGATCAACTGCTGTTCAGGTTGCTGGCATTTCAGTCTTAGAAAACCTTGTGAAAGCCTTTATGACAATGCCATATACAGAATGCAGCAGTTCCACCGTTTGGTGGAGGCAAGTCTGGCACTGAAGGATTCAGTGCCCTCAGCCCAAGGTGATGGACCAGGCAGCACATCACACAGGCCAGAGTTTGAAATAAATCAGGAAAATGCTAAGAAATGTAGTGCAAAGGAGTAATGCCCCACTGGAGAGCTCACAGATGGTTACCAGGAAGAACCCAGAGGGAGGATGTTTTGTGGGTCTCTTTTGCAGGCTGGTGGCACTGACTGATGACTCCTGGTCCACACAGACCTTCGCAGTGCAAACTTCTGAGGGGGCCTGAATCCCTCCTGGAGTTCTAAGTAGACATATTTTGAGTATCAGGTTTTATTTATGTTGGGGATTTTCTCTTTCTCTCCCCTTGCTTCCAGAGGTGCTAAGTATTAAAATAACAGCAAGGAAGAGGAGAAATCACATCTTGGCATTTCTCAGTTAAAATCTGCCAGACATTTAATAAACTGTTTTACATTGAAAACATTTGAAGAATGACTCTGCAAACAGTGATAATACTTAATCGTTAAGCTTTCAAACAGCCTGGCCTGACAGCCTTAACCTTTGCACTGTGCAAGTGAAAACATAAGGCATAAGTAAAACCCAGTAACTCCAGTGAACTGCGTAGTGGATTACACCAGGCATGAATTTACCCCCTGGCATTTGGTTCATTTCTAACACCAAGTCATCATGGCTTAGTTTGAACCCCAGTGCCTGATATAAGACTCCCAATAGAGTTAATTACTCAGGACTTTGTAATAATCCATTGCCTCGTCAACCCACAAAACATTTTGCCACAGTAGCAGCCTGAATATTCAGTTAGGGGACCAATTAATCGTGCTGGCATTTAAAAAAAATATAAAACCACATTTTATAAGAGTGTAAAACATTCAAGGTATTAATTTTAGTGGCATTTGGCATACACAGACATGCACACACAGTATCTCTCTACAGCTTGATATATTGCATTTAAAGCTGAATGTCTTTGGAAATCAATTTTATTAGACTTCATTATTTTAAAACATAAAATTAAGTGAAAGCATTACTTAATAATGGCTTTTAAATTCTAGATAAAGATGCCCAAAGGAAAAATATAGAAACCCTGGTGCATTATATATTCTTCACTTTTTTTGCATGCACTAGCTCAGTGATTTGGAAAAACAAATTATGTAAATTAAGAAGTGAAGTTTGTAGGTATTACCACTTGTCCAGTGAGTGCAGGAATGAATGGAAGTGATTCCATTGTCCCCAGAGTGCTTTGGATCAGAACACATAAATATGAGGCATTTGTCTCATATAACGACAACAATAACAAACATAAAAGAAAATTAATAAAGGGTTGCCTTTTAAGAGACAAGAGCAAATCCCTTCTTTATTTGCAGAAGTTTCCCCATCCAGAGTTATGCAGATGGGGGGAAGGGGTAGATCAGAAATTAATGAAAGAGAGATGAAGGTGTTGCACCACTGAGAAGCTCTGTCATGAGCTGTTCCCAGCAGTATGTAATGGGATCTCTCTCCATCTCTGTAACAGGGAGGCCAAAAGCAATGATTTGTCCAAGGTTTATAGCAGCAAGGGGGGCAGTGGTTGACATCAGTGTGTTCCTGTGCAGCTTACTGGAGCAACTGCTATGTGTGAACAAGCTCATGGCCTTCATGGGCTGGACAGTGAGCAGTGGGCTTGAGGACTGAGGTGCTAAGGTGGTGTGGGCCACAGACTGCAACTCCTGTCTTTGACCCTTTGCTCATCCTCTCCCCGTTTTTGCTTCCTCTGCTGGGAGGTGGGGAATCTGCTATGTCTGGGAGTTGCTCATCCATGAGTTGTTATTCTGCAGAAGGACTTTCCCCTGCCTTTATCTGTGGTATTGATTAGAAACATAAAAGAAGTAAATCTTTGTCAATGTTTAGAAACTTCAAACATACACACATATATACACATATACACATATACGTGTGTATAGAGACATATTCCTAGCAAAACATCACAATTTAGAATGAAATTAAAGTTTTCCATGGCTGTGCTTCACCTCCAGACATGACAAATGCTTCCACAGGAAATTTTTAACCACCACTCACATGTGTAAGTTACACAAGATTTTGAGATCTGCAGATGATAACATAACCAACACTGGGGGAACTTGGCTCAGGAGCAAAGTCAGAGGGAGTGAGGGACAGTTTGACAATTTGGTGCTGACAGAGACATTCCAGCCAGTGGCAGGCATATGGTCACAGAAGGATGAAAAAAAATCAAAGGATGATTATGGTTTTGCGTGTGAAATTCACTTTACCAACATGAACCTATCCTGGGGAGAAATATCTGTGTACAAAGTATCTTGAAAGGCAGGAGTGGGGACTATAGTGGTACACCTATGGATGCTTTTTCTTTAAAAGCAGTATTTGAAGAGGTTCACCTGTTTTTGCCCACATCCTCTGTAGGCTTTGAGTGTTGAGCTCTGCAGGAGACTCTGGACTTATGGTCAAGAGCAATGCCTGCATTATTGTATCTATTGCCTGTTGTCAATGTTAAAGATTTGCACCAAGGAACAGAGCAGGGCTGTGGTCCTTGCAAACCAAAACCTCAGTGAAACCCAAACTCCGTATTCTTCCCCCAGTTCATATATCAGGCAGCTCACTAACATTGTGTGGATTGAACCCTGAGGGAGGTCTCTCTCTGCTTGCTTTATTTCCACCGAACCTCCTTCCTTTTGCTGCAGGTTCAACTTCTCAAAATGTGGACTGTTTTGTTATTGGTTTGATTTTTTTTTTTCCAGGGGTTTCTCCCTCTCATACAAGGTTCTTCCTTTTTTTTTTTTTTTTTTTTTTTTTTTTGAGGTCATAATCTCAGGATCTTGTCTGAACTCTCTTGTGTTTAGACATTAATCTGCATTGCATAATGTTTCGGAGCAAACAGTGCTGTAATGAAAGCAAGCTCTCCCCATCTGTATTTTACTTACTTTGCCCCTCTCAGCAAACAGAGATGACATTTTTGTGCACAATAGGCCAACACAAGAAATAGAGGGGTTCATTGTGGGAAGGTTTTTGTGTTTGTGAAGTTCTCCTACTATTTTATAAAATGAAGACAAGTCCAGCTGGGTCTCAAATACCAAGTGACATGCCAAATGGCTTGTTAGCTAAGGGGCAGCATCAATCGCTCTGGGATGGGGTCAGAGGATGGAGAAAAATTGATTTAGGAGAAGTTGAAGCAAATAAAGTTTCCAGTGAGAATGTATTAAACTTATTCCTCCTTTACTTTAATCCTGGTGTTTTATTTTCATCCCAGCTCTCTTCACAGTGTTTGTAGCTGCTACTTACCATGCAGACTGGTGCTACTTAAGCTCAAGCGGTAGCTGGCCAAAATCATTTGACATTATAACTGGTCTGATACTATGGGTTCATAGTCCTAGAAACTGCTTTAACAAGGCCAATCTAGGTGTGGCTCTGGGTGGTGGTTACACTACCCTAAGAGAGGGATTCTTTCCCAGTCAAGGTGACTCCTCTCCAAGAAAAAGGTTCTTGGTGTTCCACTGCTGAGAAAGGGGCTGTTGGCACCAGGAGTAACCCAGGGCTGTAAGGAGACACAAAGCTGGCTGGGAAGAGAAGGGAAAGGGCAAGTCTGACATATGTGGGACAGCCACTCCTTCCCCCAGATAGCATCCTTCTAGTGAGAGCAAGAGCAGAAGACTCAGCTCTGTAAGTCTGCAATTCCACATCAATCCTTTTCTTACCTCCTTATGCAGAAGTCACAAAGGAGAGTCTTAGCATCTGTGATTTTGCAAGATTCTGATTTGCGTATAGGGCTGAGAAACCTTCAGCATGTCCTCTTGAGCACAGCCTATTGGATCTAGCTTGGGCATGACAGTGGTTGGTTCTGGGATTTAGGTCCTCTTGTTGCTTAGTCTTGACTTGCCCTCAGCACCTGTATTTCTTGCAAGCACAACCATCCATTGCTCCTTGCCCTCAAAAGATGTCATGAACAATTCCTTACACAAAACAGGCAGCATGTGAAAATTGCAAGTGGAAAGAAGGACTTACTTGAAAGAAATTCAATGTGTTGTGATGCAGAGAAATGTTCTACAATGATCTAACCCCATACAAAATTTCCTGTCCTAGGGTATTTAAAAAAACATTTTTCTTTTGAAAGGCAGAATGATAGTAGAAGGAGAATACATGGCTATTGTTTAAGTGTATCGCACAACATACCCAGAACATTCCACCCAGACCACCCAGAGCACACATGTATCAGCCGTACCCAGACCAGGTCTACCTGAAACACTCCTATAGCCAGATACCAAACCGAAGGTACCATACTTTCATCCACTTTAGACAACATGTTTTTGGAGTGTGGCTCTGTTTATATTGGAGAAAAAACCCCAAAACCCAAAAAACAAAAAACCAAAACAAAAGTTAGGGGGTTAGAGTTAACAGTCCCTGTCCCTGAAGCCAAGTTGGATAGAGAGGTTTCTATCCATACTGCGTAACTCTGGCTATACTTCATAGCTCTTTGCCTCAGCTCTCATCTAAACTGCATATGGTCCTATGCCATACTGCTCCTTTATGTGTGTTTACAGCTCAGAGTGCTCCAAATACACACGAGGACTGAGCTGACACTGTGACAGTAGTATTGTTTATAGCATAATACTGAGACAGTATGGTCCAAGCCCTGGAGTATGACATGAGGGTGCATTTAAGAGAATAAGGCATGATTGGAGCAGTGTGCCAGGCTGTGGAATCTAAACCTGATGCCTTCTCACTCCCATGCAGTTCTGTCTTCTCAGCATGGCCCAAGGAGGTAAGTGTCCCCAGAACTAAGCTTGGGCTTGGCCCGCACCAAGCTGGGGAGCCTGCTAGCCTTGAAGCCATGTGGCTGATCAGTTGTCTGGGGCCTGAGTTTGTCCCACAATTCTTTGACAACTTACCTGACAACAAATACCTCTGACAACTTGGGAGTATTTCAGCAGAGTACCCTTGGGAGAGAGAAAGTGGAGGTCAAGCTGCCCTGGGTGACGTTTGGTCACTGCCTAGGTTGCCTCCTGCCGAAAGTGGCCTTTGATAATGCTGTTGGTAGCACAGCCCATGGAAAGTATACACCATGGAAAGCTTGTCTATGTCCAGATGATGGTCACATGTGGCTGAGTGCAAGCAGAGTAGAGTGATCAGGCAATTCCAGTTGGCTTTGCATGATGGCCTCTTAAAAAAAAAAAGCGCTATTTGTCACTGTTTGGTCACTGGATCCCTTGGAAAAAAATCCTTGTCCTCTTTGAGAGCTCTCCTTTGCCTGTGCAACCCTAAAGAGCTGAAATTCATCCCTCCTGAGTCCTGCAAAAGCCCATGCAATGAGCTGAAATTAGACTCTGTCTGCAAAACGCAGCCCCAGACTTGAATTCTCTTAAAGTTCAGTGGATTCAGTGCTGGGAATTTGCTTCCACCCATGACAGAGGTAAAGGGATTAGCTGTGAAGCCCTGATCCCAGTCCACACTCTTCCCAAGGCTCAGGGCAGCCTGTGCTCCTGGGCTGAGGTTCAGGACTCTGCAGCTGAAAGTGTTTAAATAGGAATGTCCGTCAGTTGGTGTGAATAAAAGCGAGTGGCTCTTTTAAAAGCAAGCGATGACTTGATCAAAATGCTGCTTTGTCATATCTGTTTCATAAAAATTTGCCCCCTCCAGGCCAATCCGGCTTGATGTCAATGGTGAACGCCAACCACAGCCTTGTCTGGGTGAGCACCGCACAAAGCCTTAATTTCACAGCCTTCAAACAACAGTGAAAAATCACCAGGAACTTTCTCCTCAGCTCTGGGATCTCCCTAGCAACCACAGGCCAAGCATACTGTAATTCAATTTATGCCTTGAACTCCTTCAGGAGTCTCTTCTTTAAAATCTGTCACAGTCAACGTGCCTTGGGAAACTATTATAAGTGCCTGAACCTTTGACCAGCCAGAGAAAGTAAGCGTTAGTATAAATCTCGTAAAGCATGTTTGGTCTGTTCTTATGTTGGGTGTATGGTACATTTAACATTCAGCCCATAGACTCCATCTCTTTTCTGCTTGGGAAATGCACCTCACATCTGTCATACTGTCTGCGTTGAAACCGGGCTACCAGCCTCGAAAAGAGGAGCGGGGGAAATGCCTCCGCTCAGCCAGAAGAATTGCTTTATGTGGAAATGCACTGACATGGCCCTCAGCTCGTTGGGAGACCGGGGGTGTCATGGGAAAGATAAGCAGGAGTGACCTGGCAGGTTTGTGAATGTCTCAATCCGGGACTGAAGTGGGTTTAACAAAAGAGTGAAAGCTTAGCAGGAAAACACAAATGATAATGAACTGCTCGCTGTGTTTAAATAGCCATCCCCAAATAGTTCTGAAGCGAACATTGTCAAGTTACTTGAGTCAAAGTGAGGTTTATAGGCCTGTAATTTTCGTGGCTATTTGCTCAGGAGCCCTTTGTGAGCATCTTGAAAAAATTACTGATTTCGCTGACAAATGCCATTTTCAAATTAGCCATATTACACAATGTCTTATAAATAGGATCCTTCGCTGTGTGTTAGCTCCGTGTCTCCAGTGTGGTCAGAAAGAGAAGGGTCAAGCCTTTAATGAGTAATGCTTGACTGGAAACTTGTTGGCACTGCCAATCGAGGGGCAGATTTGGGCTAGCACCAGTTGGAGGAGGGTTAGACCTGGGAAGAAGGAGGGCATTTGCTCCTCTGGGTGTGCTGAGAGCTTCCATGCATTCTGGCTTTGATGAAACAAGCAGGTGCTCTGCACCTCTCAGGAACTGTCTGCTAAAGACAGTTTTCAAGCAATTACTAATGGGCCATATTCCAACCCAATCTGAGTATTTTATCCCAGCAGCCTCACCCCATCACACTGTGTCAGAAGGGAATAGTAATTCTGTGCAGTTAGAGGGGTTTTTCCAGATAGATCAAAACCAGGCATCACATTTCTACCCTGCTGTCTTTCCTGGCTATGGACAGCATCCTAAATAAAATTACCTAGTAAATCCAGGATGCACCTAGGCAGTGGTTCTTACAGATGGCCGGTGCAGATTGAAGTCGCTGCTTTCAGGGCATCATGGGGAATCTCCAAAGGAAGATGACATACTCGTCCCGTGCAGCCTCTGCTCATAGAGTGACTTCAACTGCAGCTGTGTTGCAAGACATGAAGCAGTAGCTGGCAGCTTGCAGAGTACCTGTGTGAAATTCCATTGGCCCGTGAATGAGGAGGGTTTGGTGCTCAGTGTGGGGCTAGGTTTGATCTCGTCAGTCTTTCCTCACATTGCTTAATATGACCATATTTATATTTTCAGCCCTGCTGTTTCCTTTGATCTCAGGGTAGCTTTGTAATGCAGGCTGGGGATGGTATCTGTCCAGGCAGTATCTCCATCTACCGTCAGAGAACAACAGCCTGCAGCTTTTTCCAACACTTGGACAAGTACTGAGATAAGGAACATTTTAAAATCAATAAGGGTCTGAATCTTTGCCTGTGACTGAGTAGAGACTTGGCATCATTTAATGATGGAAGAACCTGCTTTGACTTTAGTAAGGCTTACGGGGATTTGGAATAGAGAAATAAGTGGCTGCTGAAAGGCAGACAAGGCCATAAAGAAATGACACAGAAACATGCAAAGCCACAGATCTGGAAACTGCAGTGGTGCGACTTAGTGCAGCAAAGCTGGAGCAAATGGCATCTGAGGGAAAATGTGAATCTGTTTTGAATGTTGTTTCCCCCAGCATTTCTACTTCTCCCATGTAGTTCTACTCGCTGACCGTGCAGATCTGAGCCATGGGCCTTTTGCTGTGTTTCTGTGTACAGTGGCTGGTACATGGAGGGCTTAGGTGTAATAACACCTCGTCACTACTCATTATGAACACAAAATCACTTCTGGAATACCTACCCGTTCCCACAAAAGCAAGGCTTTCTTTCATCTTGCTGTCTCTGATTTTAATAATTCCTCACTATTTGGTCAAATTGAGCAAACAGGTGGAAGAGAAACATACATATTACTAATGAACCAGAGATCATTGTTGTACACTGAACAACAATATCCAAACTCATCAGTTTCAGTGGAGTGGGACTGTTTATAGAGGTATGTATGAGTGAAACATTAGCAACATCCCTTTAACTGTTTGTGTCCCTAGAAGTCTAGTGTTATATAAAGGACAGGGATAGGCCTCTTTCCCAGAGTTGTGTAGAAGTGGGTTGCTACATCGAGGTCAAAGCTAGGGTCCCATTTATTTAAGATAAATCATACATGAGCAGCTGATAGAGTTGGGTAACATTGCAAGCTGCCCCAAGTGAAGACATCATAAGGGTGCCAGGGCTGCTGTCCCCATCCCATGGGCTGCTCTCCATGGCTGTTTAGTTGCCAGTCAGTGCATGAAGGATGCCTGGATGCTTCAGACCAAAACCAGAGGCATTTGTAAGTCCAGGAAAGCAGATTAAAATAGCTGCTTTGCAGCACGGACATGTTGCTGGCTCTATATCAATAGAAAAAAAAAAAAAAAAACCACATTAAATATCATTTATCTTTCTCTGGGGAGTTTACTGGCCAAGTTTTGAGGGAATTATCTTTTTTTGCATCGCCTGTTCGCTTGACTGTATAAATACAATACCTTCTTGAGAAAGGAACAACAGTGCTCCTTTCAGCCTTGCAGGATTTCAATTCACAGTAAGTTTATCTGACATCTTTCATGATTAGCTGTGAACTTATCTCAAGCAAGAGAGAGGGGTGGAGAGAGAGCAAGAGAGGAAGATAAGCACCAAACAAAAGATGCTTGTCTCTCTGGGTGCTGCCTTAGAAAAGCCCAGTCTGTCAGGTACTTAAATACGAAGTAGCATGTAAATTTTGCAGCAGGGAGCAGGAGGAAAGCATGGGATATAAACCCATTTTAGACACCAAATACCTCTTACTTTTATTTATGTTTCTTGACAATTTATACAGCTAATTCCATGCACTTAACAGGAAAAATGCTGTTAGCAGGTAAAAGCTTGCTTTAAAGTTCAGTAGAAGATTTCCAGTGATTATGAGTATGTATGGGTTGGAGAAAAATTGATTCTGTTTTGAGCTGTGTCCTGAAGCTTGCAGGAATGAGAATGCAAGGTGGAGGATTTTCCCTAGGGAATGCAGAAATCTGTGGTAAATTTTAGAGCACAGTTCAATTCCCAGTGAAGGTAATGAAAAAAGTCTGGTTTACCTGAGCAGTCTGAGGAGAGAACTGGGTGATATTACCTAGTCTCCACCACCTACAAACCAAAAGACATCAAATGATGACACATATACTGTGGTTCTCACTACCATGGAGTGTTATGTCAAAAGTATAAATTTACTCATAAGTGTTTAGACAAAGCTGTGAAGGAGAATTCCTTTAAGACCTAGTAAACATAGAGACGCAAAAAAGTTGTCTTCAAGAGAGCAGGAAATCCCTGAGATTTTGAGCAGGAGCTTCAGGCAAGTGCCTCAGGAGGTGTCATGCTCACCTGCTTGAGGCTCTTTCTCTTGTTATCTGCTCTTGGCCAGCTCTGAAGGACAGCAGGTGAGCTGCATATTTGTTCTATCTGCATCCTTACAGAATCTAAAATAAAAGCAGAAAATCTCTTGCAAAATTGCCCATGATTTTTCAATAGAAAAGAACAGCTTTATTTTCAGTGAAATGGAGCATAATGTTCACTGCTGTCTGGATGCCTGCAAGATAGCTGTTTTCAGGATGATCTGTACTGTGGTGTCCTACATTAATCAGGGGTTTCATGTAGACATAAAGTTACTCCAGAACAGCCCTGAAGGAATAGTTGCTTCTGCTGGTGGGCTAATCTAAAACATCTCTCTTTATCAAGTAAGAGTTTTCCTGTATATCTTATTCAATAACTATTGCTCTCTGAATTCACCTCACCTTCAGTTTGACAGACCTATCAAATATGAAGGGGCCCAATGACACAAGTTTATGTGGTAACAGCTGGCACATGTTGATTATTCAATATTTCACAATATTAATGTTTTGTTCGCAAGTGGCCTTTGCTGGAGTCACTGAAAGTACTTTGAGAAATCGCGGTGGAGTAAGCAAGTCTTATTTCCATTGCACAATCAGGAAAAACTAAGGAGCTAACATAATAAGGCATCATTTTCTAAAATGATTAGTAATCTGAGATATTGTCTTGGGCAAAACCTAAGTGGAGAGTGAGAAGAGTCTGATCTTAAGATAATGGTGAGCATCTACACTTGGAAAAACAGGCCTTCTGAATGGTCCTCTATTGGTACTCAACACTGAAGGCAACAAAACTTTGTCAGTCTTGAAGGCTTATAAACTGGTCATGCAGATATTATTATTAGCATCATTATTGTGGTTACACACAAATATAGATTTGGGGGTTCTCGTTGCTCTACATATTTGTCAAACATATGGCAAATGTCCCCGGTCCCTAAAGCTTGTTCTCCAAACAGCAACACAATCATTGGCAGGAGACACTGGGCTGAAAGTGAAGTGAATTGAAATGAGATTTGTCCATCTCTGAGATGCTCAGGGTAATAGCAGCATGCTACCTGTTCAACTGCTGTTGTGCTGAAATTTTTTGTGTGCTTTAGAGAAATGGAGGGAGATGGCAGGAAAAAGAGGGAAGAATTTGCAGGTTTGGTGGGAAGTCTTCCTTTTTTCCCTATTTGGCAGGAAAAATGATCTGAAAAGCACTTGTTTGAAAGAGCAGAGACGGCCTCATCTCTCCCACCTGCCTAGTAACTTTGGGGAAGGTTTGGGAAGCAACACTAAGCCATTTTCTTTCTCACTGAGCCTTTTCCCCCTCTCCCAGGCCACGGCCTGCATTGAATTTCTTCTCCTTCCCATTTTCTTTCTTCTGTTGCAACTCCAGTGGCGTATCCTGGCACTTTCCAAAATGAAGTCAGATTTTGGCACCATCCCTTCAGCTGTGATGAAAGTTAGAACAGGGAGGGTAAGTGGAATTTGATAACAAAAATCCTCTTGAGACATTTTCATCTTTGAACCACTGGCAGTCCCAAAAACCTCCTGTTTCTGTCTCAACATCAACATTCAGAATTCTGCAAAAAAAGTAAATGGAAGATAAAATAAATAGGAATTACCACAGCAAATCCATTAAAAGATTTTCCTTTTACTATATTCCAATAAATTGCTTAAAATGCATCTTAAACTGCCTGCATTTTCAGGAATGTAAATACACTAAGGGGCAGATTATACAGTCGCAGCTCTTGGGACTGGCATGTCAGGAGTATCAAAGATGGAGTCAGAATCCTCCCCCTTATTCTTCCTGGCTAAATATTCTTATGTGGTGAGAATGACCTACTGTGCAGTCATGTCAGCTCCTAAGTGGTTTAAGATAAGTGTCCCTTGATCACAATGGAAAGTTTGTGGAAGTTTTCTGAGAAATAAGCATTTTGAAAAACCATCGACAGCTGGCAATGAAGAAAATATGCTCTCCTCCCTTGCCCATGCTGAAATTCTATGCTCAAATGTAAATATAATTTGAGCATAAAGCAGTAAATTTTTTCAAGTAGTAATCTAAATAGCTTCTAGAAAAAGAGAGAAAAAAAATCAGACTGAACTCTAATGACCTTTGTGTATGTGCATTTGACAATATAATATCTCTAGCCAAGGTTTAAAAATGGTGCAGTCTTGCATCAGAGGGTAGACTGGACCATATTTCTAAACTGTGCTGCAGTATTAGACATACTCATTTATCTTCAGTTGGATTTCACAGAAATAAAAAGGATGTTCTTGCCAAAGTACATGTTTCAGAGTAAATAATGATGAAAAAAATGTGGTGTTTTGTTTGCCAAAGTGCAATATTTTGGATTAATGCACAGAGGACTCCTGTGATAGGAATGTCCAAGCTGTGAGGACCTCCTGGGTCAGGAGCAGTAGGTGGTGGGGCTGCTTAGAGGAGCTCAGAAGGTCCAACACCAACATGGATAGAGGAGGCACTGGGCTGTCAGGAGCCCTCCCTTTGCTCCTCAGATAGGGTGGGTGCCTTTTCCTCTGTCCTGTGCTACACTGGTGGTGGGGCACAGCCCCCCACTGTCACAGACTGCAAGGACTGAGGTATAGCTGAGATCACTGGTGTGGCCTTCCTCACAAAAGTAACTAGAAGTGTAGCTTTGCTGGATTGGGACATAAATGTTTTTGTTTTGTTGCATCTGGGTTTTAGTCTATAACCTTCTTCAGTAGTAATGTTCTGACTCCCTGGGGGAGGTCAGAAGAGACCTTCAGAGAAGCATATGGGTGAGATAATTCCTCTACATGGACATTGCTCTAGTGTCCTCTTGGTGATGCCCAAAGCATTTGTCATCAGTTGCTACAACAGTCTCTGAACACTGGGAGCAGAAGTGGCTTAGCCAGCCTGTGCTGCATACCTTGTTAAGCATCCATTGCTCTGGCAATGTCAGCTTGAGACAAACTTGTGAACAGTAACTGTGAAAAATGCTTTCTCAGCCACCTCTGGAGACTTGTCATCCATTGGCCTTTTGATGTCTTTGTGGAGATCTCCAGAAGTACACCCTCTGGGTTTGCAGGACCATTTCCTTGTGTCCTCTGCCTACCTCCCCCCATCTTGGAAAGAGGAGTGAAGAAAAATTTGCCAAGTTACTTCAGCCATTTTTGTTCACAGTTGTTTTGCCACTGAAGGGTTAGATGTATCTATCTCATCATTACTGCAGGGGCAAATAAAATCTGACATCTGTTAATAAAAAGGTATTGTATGTGAATCCCATTTGGTCTGGAGTATACAAAACTGTTCTAATGTGAAATACTGTGTTGGTTTTATTTATTTATTTTTAATGATTCAAGAATCCAAAAGGGAGGACAAACTTTCCACTGAATATTGATTGCATTGTGGTAGTAATAGTGAAAGTGACAGTGATGGTGAGAATGATTGTGATAATTGTCTCTCTATTTTACTCCTGAACTTTGTTAGCACTGCCCAGCAAAGGATGGTTTCAATGGCTGGTAGATTTTGCCCTGTAGTTTTCTTGGGCATTGAGTTTCTTTGCAGAAGTCTCTGACATGAGTAATATGCACACAATGCAGTGACATCAGCCCAGGTTTGGGAGGGGGAAATACTCTCAGGCCTTCCATGTTTATAAGACAGGCGATAAACCAGATTTCACCCTGGTCTACATCAAATTCAAGGTCAAGTGATGTAATGTAGGTCAGGATTTGGCTATGCAAAACCTGAGAGAGGACAGAAAAGGCTGTACTGTCTTCCAAATGCCTTAATAAGGGCATCTTCTTTTAAAGAGAGGGATAGTCTAAAGTAACTACACTTATGCTAACAGTTATGACTAGGCAACTGTAAGTGTTTAAATCAAGTGGGATTTTCTATTCAGGGCTGTGCTAAAGACCACAGTTTTCAGCCACTTAATCTAGTAGCCCATGCCTGCTCAGGAGTGTCAGTTGTTAGGGGGAGGAAGATTTAAAGTGGAGAAACGTACATAAATGGCTTTAGTCATAAAAACCAGCCCAGATAGTTCATGACTATCTTAATGTGAAACTATAAATTACTAAACCCACAGCTATGCCTTAAGGGGGAAAAAAATTAAATAGAAGCTTTAATTCAGCAAGGCCTGTGAAGCTTCATACTTTCTCCAATTATCTAAGGAGCTTCAGAGAGAAGACTTCATGCACACAGAGCATACATACACACACTTGTACGTGCACGCCATGGAAAATCTCCAATAATGGGCATTTCAAATGGCTGCAGCTTCACCAAACCCCACAGAGCCCTTCACAGAAGGGGGCTTGAAATCTCCTGTATTGCTCCTGCTGGTTTGTAACTACACAGCCAGGCATTATAGTGCCAGCACCAGTCTGATGAGACTTGAAAGGATTGGGGCTGTTTTGGTGAGGCTTGGACAAATTTAGTACTTTGCCCCAAAAAGTGCATTTGCCCTGCAGCTTTGCTCCAACAGAAGGTAGAATAAATGAAATAAAGGAAAATAATCAGGGAAAGATGCCAGTTGGTATAGCTGTCACTTGCTCTTCATTTTTACCTGGGACAGATGTTGATGTGTTGGCAGAGGTTTATTTCAAGTAGCACAAAATACGCACAGCCTGCTTCTGATCTGTTACACTACAGTCTGCCCACAAGAGGAGCATTGATTCAGGGGACTCATTTCACAGTCCTGCTGCAGTACACTATTAGTGGGTCTGAGAAGAGATTTGCCCTGACACTCTTTGTCCGCAGCTTGCCAACACCATTGTCTGTGGTGCATAATCTGATTTAGCCTAATCCAGCCCTAATAGGAACTCCCACCTAGGAGCTGGGGAAACAGGAGATATTGCAAGATTTCCAATAGGTCATGGTGGTCTGTTTTGTTTTCATTGTTTGCTGCTAAAAAAAAGAAACCTAACCTGAGCTCCTTGGAGTGGATGGAGAGGAAGGCCACCACCATCTCCAGAAGGTGGTGAATTAATCTTCTATATAAAACAGATCTGAGAATTTAACCCAAAGATTCATTGTGATTTTGTGTCTGCATGTTTGTGTGCTGTTCTTTTGGACCACCACTATGAAAATCTGAACTAAAGGATCTTTGCAAAGACCATCCAATCTCCGTCTGTTCAGCAGAACACTGAGCATTACACCAGACTTGAAACCCTGAAATTTTTCCTAATAATCCAGCACATACTGTAGTACCTTGCTGAATTGGGACCTTCCAGAGTACGAAGACGATGCATTTCTTTGCAGATTTGTTTACCTTCACTCTTTTCTAACTGTATCCTTGTTTTGTCCTTGAGAACAAAGAAATCCCTAAAGCTCTGTTTTATCTCCTTCCTCTGTAAATAATTTTGGCCTAAGAGATGTCTCCTTTTTAAATTAAAAAAGAAGATAACATTCAGTTCTGTTTACTATATCATGCTGATTCTGAGAAAAATACTGATAAAGAAACTTGTGCAAATCAAAACCCTGGATGACACTAGAGATCTGTATCACCAGGCTACTAACTGTTGTAGTGCTAAATAAGTGAACATGTATTACATTAAAATTAATTCTAGAAGCAAAAGTGAATCTTCTCTCTGTGGAAATAAACTAATTTTTCTTAGATATGCTTATGTGCCAAGTTGTTACTAATGTGTTCACCGTTTTTATTCCCTTCCTCCCCCCCCCCCCCCGCCCAGGCTAATTAGTCAGGCTTCCTCATCGGTCACGATGTCTGTGTGCCTCTCAGAGACAGTCACATACCCCTGAGGATGGTTCCAGATAAAGCTGAGACAGAAGATTGGTAAAGGAATTGAGTAAAATGCTACTTTTTCTTCTGAGAGTGTCTTCCCTGGGAGAGAGGGAGAGAGGAAGAGAGGGTGAGAGGAAGCCTCTTCTCTGAGAGCATTTCAGATTTGCAGCTGTCTGCTCCAAACACTGAGGCTTTGATCTAACAAAACCTTTAAGTACCCACTTACCTCTGGATACACGATTAAGTGCTATGAACTTTGCAGGGTCTCAAGCACCTACTTTAAACACAGCACATGCCAAAGTGTTATTCTGAACGAGAATCCAAGGCCTGGATCCAACCTGATGCAGATAGGAACTGAAAATAGGTCTGCCTATATGAAGAAGGGAAGAAAGTGCTTCTCCAAAAGCTTTAGGGAATAATCCAGCCTGTTACCTGAATTAGATGTATTTCAAAGGACCCCAGTTTGTCACACTTGCTCCTGTTTTGCAGATTTTTGGCTAGTTGAGTGGTGCTGAGAATAAATACCTAAAAATACTTACCCATAAGTCCTTTAACCTGCAACAAAGGTGTATCGGATAGGCCTACCCAGCTACTGAAGGTAGGATGGTGGCAACCTGCAAAGGAATGATCATGTTCCCACAGCCGAACTCATTCCTGCCCCAGCAGCCCCTCTTCCCCTGTGCTTCCCGCAGCTCCAGTATGGCTCCCCTAGGAATACACCACCCATACAGCAAAGCCACACAGACAGGGAAGGGGCAACAGAGAGAAAGAGAGGTCATCAACTCCATCCCTAAGGTTGTTGTCTCTCCCACACATCATTTGGAAGGGGAGGGAGATGACCACAGTCCACGGACCCTGTGGTCCCTGTGAAGTGGATGTAGGAGGTGTCATAGAACCACTGTGACCCTGGGAGATGACTGCCTGCTCCCAGTGGGTTTAGTGATCTTCTCAGCCTCTAACCCTCCCTGATCCCAACTCCCCTTGCCCTTTGCTCAGTTTGATTCAAAGCAGTAGAAGAGGAAGGTACTCGGGGTCCTCCCTTCTCTCCAGGAGCCCCCTCTGTTTGGCTCCATGTCCTTGACACTTAGCAGAAAGTGATAACAATAACAACAAAATAAACTTCCAGCAGTTCCAGTTACAAAAGAAAGAGTCCAGTGTTTCCTCTCTCAGAAGCACAGAGAGCTAAAATGTCAGACAGCAATCAGTGATACCTGGAAAACATTGTGTTCCATGCCAGCAAAGCTGATAAAGGTTTTTTATTTGAATGGCTGTGCTCTGAAAGAGCTAGTTGTTAGGTACATTGTACACCATGGGAATGAGGTGTGGGGTATTCTTCATCTGATATTCTGTTGGTGTGGGTTTTTTTTGTGTTTTGTTTGTTTGTTTGTGGGGTTTTTTTGTTTTTGTTTTGTTTTGTTTTATTTTCACATATCCCATCAATCTCCAAGGGGGAACTGAGGCAGTGAGCCTGTGTTAGTCTGAGGGGCTACATCTGCTGGTTCCCATCACACCCAGGTTGCTGAAGGAATGAAGAACCTTTCTCATGCACATCTGTGTTTCACGATGTGATTAAATCAAGTGTTTTGTGCCAGCACAATAGCTGCAGTAGAAAGAGGTGCGAAGATTAACGCACCATGTAATCAGAGAGAGCTTTACAGCAAAGTAAGATGCAGCTAGTAAAGGACAGCATTGTTTCTGTGTTCCCAGGGAGTGGGAGTTCGGCTTAGATAAGGTGTACTAGACTTTCAGAGGAGAGGGCAGTATAACATTGCTTGGGCTAAATATCAGCTATTCTAGAAAATTCAGTTTCTGCTGTAAATCTTCTCCCTGGCAGAAGAGCTGGAAAGCTGTACAGGGCAGCAGGCTCCAAGTATTGACAGTTACTGGAAAAGCTTTTTTTTTATCCCCAGCCTGACACATGAAGAAAAGGCAAATTGCTGTATTAACCACTTGGACAGAGCTGAACCATGTCCTTTTGACCTGATATCAGACACGCTGGCTACCCACCAGCCTGGGTAGCTCAGTGGGCATAGCTGAGTGCCTTGCAAGAGTGTCCTAGGAGTGAGATGTTCCTACATTAAAGGAAATATTTTTTTTCCACCAGTACTTTCTTCCCCTAAAACAGTCTGCACCTAACTTACTGGGTGTATAAGCACAGACATTGGTGCCATAATTTCTGTTGTCCCTATTTGCTAAGTCCCGAGTCATGGGCTTGGTAGAAACAAGGACAAATCACAATAGTCTCAAATCCAGTGGAAATCCTGCATTAAGAATGAGGTGTGGCCAGGTTTCAGTTTGTCTCTAGAGCAAATGTTTGCCAGCTGCACTGCACACTCAGAGACAAGTGGGGAATGTGGGCGCTGAAATAGGACAGGTCCTGTCTGTGGTTGATCCCATGCAGACCCACTAAGGCAGCTCTCCAGGAAAAGTGTCTCCATCCATATCTGTTTCCCTTCCTTCTCCTGAAAATACAAGCATGTGCTGAAACTTTTAATGCCTTGTGCTAGGGTTTCTCTTGACCAAGCAAAGCAGTGATTTATGGTCAGATACAGCCTTTCACTTTTAAGCATCCATATAAGGCACTGCCACTATTTCTGCTTTTGTGATTTTGTTCCCAGGTGAACCGTGAGGTGTCCTGTGTACCAAGGTTGCTGCTGTGCACCATTCACCAATATAGGATTAAGGATTCACAGAAGCCTCAGGACAGCTGCAGGTAAAAGGTGATGGCATTATCTACCCTTAGTTATGTGTTTCCAGGCAGCATGAGGTGAGTTAAAACTTTTCAGAGCTCTGCACCAGAATGAGCCCTGCTGGTGTGCGAAATTCTTTGCAGAGCAATGCATGTAAGTAAGAGCTGAATTAAGCCTTAAATAATTAGAAAAATTCCAAACAAATACCTCCTCTGGGTTTCTCAGACATGTTCTGCCTTTTCAAGGCCTGATGCATAGGTTGTGAGTCCTGGGAGATGGCACTGTCTCTATGAGAGCATCCTGATTGGGAGAGATCAACCTGCCAGCATTTAATTAAATGGGAGCCATCTCTCCTGCAGTACAGCCCCGTCCCACACACATATTGATTTATTTATACTGTGCCTCATTATTTGCAACCAGTAGGCTAGTGCATGGCTGTATTTAATAGTCCTACAGCCTCAGAGATGGGACCAGTGATGGTCCCAGAGCACATGATGCATTATTTTATGAGGAACTGCTACTCTTACATATAGTTAAGTCTTCCTTCATTACATTAACAGTCTGGACGATGAACTTGCACAGTTCAAGAATTAGAAAAGTGTTTATTTCTTTCAAGGTGCCTCTGCTAGAGTGACTTTGTGAGGCAAAGACACTGCTAGGCACATATTTAAAAAATCGATTGTTTTGACTTACCCAGAAATAATCCCAATTCTTTGACCCAATTTGACTTTCTTTAGAAGTTCCTTCTTCAGAAATTTTTCAGAAATGTTTTCCTTTTTCTCTTGGGAGTTTTAACAAAAATGAAAGCGGCACTGTTTTCATTAGTATTTTCCACAGAAAAGTTTAAGCTTTTCTCAATAAAGGGCAAGTTTTTCTGCAGCTGAAAGCTGGCTTTTTTTGATCTTTTTTTATTTATTTATTTTTTTTTAAAGTTACAAATGTTAATGTACTACCCTGCAGGAATTGCCATCTAAGTGCCTTGTACTAACATATACCTCAATCAGCCAGACTCACTCCCAGTCTCTCTACTGTGATACACCACAGTCTTCTCTTATGATATGAAAAAAGCTCAGTTCTGGGAGATAAAACCTGGCCAAACCCATAAAAGAAAATAGGGATATAAAGAGATCTTAAACCCTCACCATTTGCCATGGAAAGCAAGCTGAATCTAAACATTTTCTTTTCAAAGTAAGTATTTGAATTATGGAAGAATAGTTGGCATTTTCCTCAAAAAGCAGAACTTTCACAAATCAATTAATTGTGGAGAAAAAAAATAAAAATGACCCCTTGCCCTGAAATACCTAACAGCTAATTTTCTGCTGAAAAACATCTTCTGTGGAAAGTTTTGATGGTCTCCATATTTGCGTACTTAAACTTACACATGTGTTAGAGTGGCTTTGCTGATCAGGACCTCCAAATTTTGCATGTTGTAGAATTTATACATTTGTTTCCAGCCAAACCATACCATATAAAAGCTGGCTTATAAGTTGTAGTATTGAAAAATCTGGCTAACAAGACATCCTGGATACTGCACACATACTGATGTTCTTTATAGAATAAATGCTCTGTGCTCTGATGTGGCAAATGAGGTCATTTGAGTGCACTAACTCTGGTCTTCCTCACCCTGTTCTGCTTGAAAGAGATTTGAATGTGAAAAGGTTTTGGCACTCAGGGACTCCATGGTTTGGAACAGCTTTCAAAATTGGAGACATAAAGGTCACTTTTCTCTGAAGAAGTGAGGGACCCAACCCCAATACCAGCCATCAAAGAAACTCTAAAAAAAGAGATGTTTTCAAATACATATTGAGTAGACTAGGGATGTAGCTGGTCTCAGTAAACATGTGAGACCTCTGCATTGAAGGTATATTGTTTTATCCCTGCAGCATGACCCCGTCTGTCAGATAAGCAGAAGCAGTAACGCAGGGAGGATGTGGTTGCTGTCTTGGAACTTGAAAAACAAATTCAAGCTTAGGAGGGTTGTTTCTTCTCCCTTAAAATTAAAACCAGTGCTCCTGTTAGCTTTCTAAACTCAATTAAATTCCAGCTGAAGCTCTGACAGAGAAAAACAGGATTTTAAAAGCTATGTCACATTTACCAGAGGTGAGAGCTTGCTAGGAGACGGGGGCAAAGGCATGGGAGAGTAAGACATGTTCATACCACCTTTCCCCCTTGCCCAGAATGAACTAAGGGATGTGCTTGCCCCAGGAAAGGGCGTGTCACCAAAAGCCCTGAACACCTTAAAACAAAGGGCATGGTGTAATTCTGATGGGCAGGGAGCTGCCTGAGCCAGCCATAGGATGTGCTGGTGGCCATGGTGTGGTGTCACCACTGTCCTCCTCAGGGAGCAAAACTGCTTAATCCTGGGCTGGAGGAACATGCCTGACAGCAGCTGAAATCCCCAGAAGATCCTTTTGTCAGGGGCCTGAATATAACCTTTCTCACCTCAGCAGAGGCAGGAGGACACGCTCCCCAGCAGGTTATCTCACGTTTTACACCTAACGGCTTGGTAGTTCTCACAATTTTGGATTCAGATCCATATCCTTCTTCTAGCAGATGTAGAGCAGGATTTGTGCTGTGCTTTCCTATCTCTGTGACAAAGCAAGTTGGGGGCGTTCTTGCCTCTCTTCACTAGAAGTTCACTGTGCACCATCAGCTCTATCAGGACACATTCAGAAAACAAATCCCAGGTTAGGAGAAGTCATAGAATAATAGAATCGTAGAAATGTCTGTGTTGGAAAGGACCTCTAGAGGTCTTGTAGTCCAACCCCCCTGCTGAGAACAGGGACATCTTCAACTAGAGCAGGTTGCTCAGAGCCTCATAAAGCCCCACCTTGAATGTCTCCAGGGATGGGGCCTCAGCCACCTCCCTGGGCAACCTGTTCCAGTGCTCCACCACCCTCACGGGAAAGAACTTCTTCCTTATGTATAATCTAAATCCACTCTTTTCTAATTTAAAACCATTGCCCCTCATCCTTTCACTACAGCCCTTCATAAACAGGCCCTCTCCAGTCTTTTTATAAGCTCCTTTCAGGTACTGAAAGGTGGCTATTAGGTCTCCCTTCTGGCTCAGCTTCTCTTCTCAAGGCTGAACAATCCCAGCTCCCTCAGCCTGTCCTTGTAGGAGAGGTGCTCCAGCCCCCTGATCATCCTTGTGGCCCTCCTCTGGACCCTATCCATCTGGTCCATGTCCTTCCTAAACAAGGAAGTCTATGTCCTTGATAAAAAGTACCTTGCTTATCAGACAGGCTGTGCTTAGCTTTCCAACAGCCCATCACCAGCACCCACATCCATATCTAACATGGACATAGATGTCTCTTTGAAGACCCAGCTCCTATACGTCCTCCTTCATCTACCACCACTCAGCTCTGTGTCCCCAGATCTGTGACGTGTTGAGGCTAATCACTTAGAAGTGAAATGTAAGGCTTGAATATAGAGGCCTGATGAATATATTAGCTGACATAAGTTTTAAAAAATACCAGCTTGTTTGATACATATTGTAAATGCTGCAGTTTTCCTATCCAAGAAAACATAGCTGATTTTTTTCCCCACCATAATGCTACATTTTAATTGTACTTTTTTGAGCCTATAGTGGTATCTCATTCAAATTTTGGGGATTATTGAATTCCTTGACAGGCTTTCACCCACAGCCAGGGAGAGATATTGTAGATAGCTTTGAGGAGAGAATTACCAGTATAGTGAGGAAAGTGTTCCTGAAGCCCCCGGACTGCCATTTTCCATCTCTCACCAGCCCTCAGCCCAGCTGGGTGGACTGAAAGCAAATGGCTGCATTCAAGCCTATGGCACATTGAGCTGGTTTTAAATTTCCTGCTCTCTAAACCATGATATAAACTGAATCAAAACATTTTCATTAGAGGGATGAAAACAAATCCACAGTGAAGCTGGGTTTTACCATGAGGATCTATCAGAGACTACCAGACTGGGTTATGTGGGGTTCAAGGATGTGGCCATCAGTCACCAAATGTGAAACTGTGAAGAATCTCTGCTGCATGCCCAGATACTAGATTAAACAACCAGCATCACCACCTAGGAGGACTAAAACTGGCATGTTATCATCCTTCATTCAGTTTTTTGGAAACCTTAATTTCTATCAATGGAAATGGGACTGGCAGCATCACAGAGCAGGCTTTGAGTTATGCTGCATTTCCAAATCTAAAACAACATTTTGATGGCATATCTATTTGTGATTACTATCTAAATGTAAATGTAAGCCTTGCAGCACGTTTGAGATTGCGGGTGGGTTCTTTCAGGCTTGTCTTCACATCAGGATTAGCACAAGCCCTAGCTCAGGAGCTGCTCTGAATCTTTTTCCTTGCCCCTGCTGAGAACACTATCCCAGTTAGCTGCTGCTCCCATCTGGGGTAAGCTGTCCCAGCAGGATGCATTGCCCAGAGCGTTTCTTTTGCTTTCATTTAGCAATCTGCCACCACTCATGGGAAGAGTTGGATTACATTACTCAGCCACTAATAACTCTCTCTTTTCCTCCTCAGCCTCTATCCTGCACCTGGGAGAATAGCCCAGGTTTGTTGGGACTGGAACCCACAGAGCAACATGGGTCATACACTGCAGTGTGAAGGGAGCATTCCTGATAGTGCAAGCACTGGCTGTTTACAAGAACAATTTCAAGATACAGTGTAATGTACATAAGTCATTGACTATACTCTTGGCTACAACAGCAAAAATGCACAAGCATGTAGACGCAAATGTGCAGAAATACCTATTATTATGATTTGCAGCTATTAGAGCAGTTCCTATCAACTTAATTGAACTAAACTGAATTACCAATCTGTAATGAATCATGATCTTTAAAATAGATCAAGCTGCCAAAGTGTAGGCACATTCTTTCATTGTAAAACCCATACCAAGCAGAGAGGGCCAAATCCTCAGCTGGCATAGGCTGTTGTCAAATTTTGACAGCTATATCAAGTCAAGAGAACCTGGCTTTCCTGATGGGTGTTAGCTGCAGATCTGATTCTGTACATTTTCTAATCTGTTCACCAGAAGATCATTCAGATCTATGAGAATATAATAAGGGTGATGTTTATCAGGGGCCAACTCAGACCACTAGACAGAGCAGAAAATGCTCTAGATCAAGACAAACCATCACACAACTACAAGACTCTGTTCTGTCCTCTCTGTTTCTGCCACATATTTCATAGCCTCCAAATGCAGACTCTTGACTGATACCTCCAAGTGCTTCCCCCATTGCATTCCCTCTCAAAGGGATCCTAATTTGATGTTGTGGTTGGGTTTTCTTGGCTGAAACAAGGAAGTATCTCCTTCAGCCTGCAGAGAGATGTTTTTGTGTACCTCCTGGAGATGGTCTGCATACCACTAGCTGTACATGAGATGCACTTTGCAGCCCCCTTTTATAGTCAGGCCTTCCTTGGCCAGAACTGTCCTCACTGTGTGTTTGTACAAGACTTCATGCACCAGGGCTCTGCCTCAGCTGGAGCCTCAAAAACATGGCTATAAAACCAGATGTAAATAATGGCAGCACAGGACAAGGTGTTAAACTCACTGATGGCATCTGAGTCATCACTTCTGCCTCTCGATGGCATGACCTTGGAGGTAGGCTGTTAAGTCTGTAAAAAAGGTTTAGAAAAATAATAAAAAAAGTCTCTCAAGTCCAGTGTCTTGCTCCAGTGATGGCAAAAATGGTAACAGTAGACTTGTTTTAATGCTGTGCCACCTTTTCAGATCTTGTTTTTGTTTTCCTGCAAGGAGCAGGGCTTTTTTGGCTTGTTTCTGAGTGCACACATGAAGCCTTTCATCAGTAACAGGCCCCTGGATATCAGTAATGTTGACACATTTATACAATATCCCACTCCGTGATTTGCAGCGCTCCTATGGATCAGCGCTATTAATGTATGAGTGACTCTTTTCATTACCTTGCCATAGATCAAGTGCTGGCCTCTGATTTTGACAGATGATTCAGATACATCTGGTTTTTTAAGTTGAGCCCATTCAGCTACTTCAGCTACTGCTAAATGGTGTTGTTTGCTAGAGAAGAATAAACTGTTTTGGAGGGAGGTACAAAAGGCACTTTGATGGTTGAACTGTGGTCCAGGCTGGGAGCAAACATGGCTGCCCCTGAAAGGACATCTCAATGGGGAGAAAATCTGCTTGGGTGAATTTTTTTCAGGGACTGTTGATGTTTTTTGGGGAGCAGGAAAGCTTTGCATGAAGAAAGTCAACAACGGTCCCATTTATAACCTATGATGACCATGAAAGTTTAATTTTCTTTGCACAGTGAAAGATCCTTCTATCTATTGGGATTCCCCTTGACATTATGTGACAAACACCCCCCCAAATATGATGCCAGCAGCTGCATTTTTCTTTGACTTATGACATACCACATCCTAAATTTAATTACTTTAATTTGTTAACATTATTTTATACTTGACAAGCATCCTTTCTGAGGTGCTCACTGAGCCATGGCAGCTCACTCGCCACCTTAATACTGTTGAGGAACTAAGAGATCCCTGTTGAAGTCTGCAGCAGATTGCTTTACCTACTTCAACTAGTGTATGTATTTTCTTAAAATAGGAATAGGGTAAAATTCAGGAACAAACTGGAAGAGGAAAAAACACGCTTTGCTTCCTCTAGTCGAGCCCCAACCATCAGAGCACAGAGGTGTGTTCCCACACCATGTCTGACTCACTAGTGTAATGCAGTTTAAATACCTCACCCACACTGGAGCAGTTGTATTCAGAGGAGTTGAAATAGGCCCTTGTCCCCTCACATGGCCTAGGGGAGGCAAGCACTGCACTGCCCCGAGATGGAAAGTAAGGTGTTTGCATTCTGTAAGCCAAAGGACCGCTGGTGTCCCAACACCTGAGAAAGAATTCAGCTGAGGTACAAAGGATGGGCTGCAAGGGGGAAGGATGGTCATCCAGAGGTAGAGTTCCTGGCTGGGTTTTGGGGATCTGGTTTTAATGGGCACAAGGAGGTTGAGGTTCTACACACCAGGAGGCACAGCTCCATCTCCCTGGGGAGCCTCAAAACAAGCATCCTTTGCTGAGCTAGTCTGGCACCCGTGACCAGCTCTGGAGTGGGTATAGAACAGAGAAGTATATTGAAGCTTTCCAAAAATGTGGCAAATCTTAAAGCTGCACTCTGAACATAGAGTATCTTCTGCTTTAACCTCTCCTGCCTCCAGAAGCACCCCCAGTGCACCATTAAAAACACCTCTGGGCCCTGCCAAGACTTTGATAGTCACATATCTATCTGGATGCCTCCAGTTGTGTCTCTGCTTCAAGGACTGTGTACTGTATATCATGCACAAGTAGAGATGAAGAAACATCCAAATGGTTCGTCTGGTGCTGGAATAGCGTACCTGCCATGCAGGATCCAAGGTAGCCCAGGCTAAAATTGACCTGGGCATATTTGTGCACACCTCAGCCACTACAGTGTCCAAATCAGTGGCTCTTTGTAGGATCCCCTCTGTGGGCTAAGGGGCCCAAGCTGTAATGATGCTCATTACTAGCTCTCTGGGGACATACTTGAGAAGGGCAGTCACAAAGCCAAGCAGGCTGAAAGCACCATGTGAAAGCACCCTTATAGTCATGGCTTTTCTTGCAGGATTTTAGGCTGAGAAAGCAGTAACTAAGATATATGTACCTCACAATAAAGGATGTCCTCCTCAGCCAAAAATAAAATCTTCAGGAATACAAAGGACCAGAAAAAGCTGGACTTCTCAACCTTAAAAACTTCATGGGAAGAAATCCTTATCCCATCAAGCTCTTACCATCAGCCTAAGAGAGATAGTGCTTCACCCTGGGACCCTGTCAAGACTGTTACCTAATGAGCTATAAAGGGACTTAACTCCTGAAAGATTTTCAGGAAAGACTCCAAGGTATTTGGATTTGCAGGGATGAAGAAGGGAAATCTTAAGTACTTATGTAGTTAAATGCCTGACTACCTCTAAAAATTCACCTTTTAGTCTGCAGTTAGTACAGAGCAGCCCATGCCTCTGCATGCACAGCATTGACACCTGGATATTGGCCACTGGGAGATCTCTTGGCCTTCACTACCATTGGCACAGCCTCCAACACTGATGAGACAAGCATCTGTGCCCAACTTAGGGCATTGTCCTGAGATGTTGATGAAACCAGGAGAAAAACAACAACAAAAAAAGAGTTAGGTGTCTCCCTAGAGAAGAACAGTCTTTGCAAGATCAGACTGGTGTTAAATCTAACAAACAATAAAAATATTCACACTTTGGAACCTAAACCCACTCCCTCTAATTGTCCACTAGAGGGTTTCTTGTACTTTCCACCGAAATGCCTGTCCCTGCCAGCAGTTAAAGACAAGGTTCAGGGACCCAGAGACAGGATGGGAATGATGGATTCAGGCACAGCCCACATACCAAGGACCATCAGAACCTGTGCCCACACTGTCATCCCCAGGTGGGACTGGTGCATGTAGGTGTATATCCGTACAGCCTTCCCTGTGAGCTCTGGTATTGACAGGGGCAAGTGCTGTCCCATCTCAGGGGTGTCAAGCCTAGAAGTCCTTTATTAAAACCCACTGGAGAAGTGTGGCTTTCACAGAGAAAGTGGCATGTACCAGATATTAGCTGCATATTCCCCACATTTAACAGTAATTTCTCACATGCAGCCCATGCAAAACTCACCATCCTCTTCCTGGCACTGCTTTTGCCCATGTCTTGTGGCACAATGATGAGCAAAGCCTCCTGTTCCTCTTCTCTGGTTCTCCCTAAAACCTGGCTGTACCTATACCATGAAGGAGCATGTGAATCATCTCCAGATTTATCATGGGGTCCCAGTATATGAGGAAGAGCCAGAGAGAAGGGACAGCAATATGGTGATTTTTGAGCTTGATGTCTAGAATGGTATTTAGTAGATGCTGTTGCTCAGATTAATTGCCTGAAGCTGCTGTACTTACAGGCATCAGTCATGCACATTTCAGTTACTTTCTAATGGTCGCGAAGACTTGACAGGTAGATGGATAGATATGAGAAACAGTGCTTTAAAAAACACCAGTGGATGTTTTCACAAAAGTTATGGGTACGGGTGACAGGATGTGGTACTGAAAGCATTATTAACTCCTGTGTACATAGCCATTGACTCTATCCACCTATCAGGAGTGTGGGCATTTTAATCTCCAAACATTTACAAAGCCCATCAGCATCACTTTCTCCTTTAACCATCAACAGAACAGAGTTGGAAAGAGGTAAAGTGTTTTCCTTCAGGCTGTTCAGCCAGATGATGACAAAGGTGGAGCAGTCTTTGGCAAATGCAAACCAAAAATCCTTTAAGTTAAATGGAGTAATTTGAGTGTGGTTTTTTAAATGACAACATGAAATTGTGGAAAAAAAATGGCAGAAGAATATGAAAAAACCCAGCATTTCCTTAAAATTTAAGTAAAATGTTTTGATTTTTTAAAAAATCAACAGCAAATGTGAATGCCTGGTTTTCTCCTAACACAATCCTGAGGTTTTCACAGAGAAACCATTTTGGTGGCAAATTTTACGTAGATCTGATGGTCAGATGGGGATCTTTGGCTGGCTGCTCCCTTGGGCTGTGCCCGTGCTACGGAGCCCCATTGACGCACACTAGCTGGTGGTATGAAGAGGTGTGATCCTACACCAGAATAGCTGTCTTGGCAAAGCCCCAAGCCTGTGCTGTGTCTACACTGTGAGCACTTTGCCTGTATGACTATGCCATTATCATCAGGCTTGTTTGTAAAATGTCTAGCCGACACTGAATGCGAGGGTCAGATTTTCAAAGCACGTAGTGCTCATAATTGGAGCCAGATTTCTGGAGGAGCTCTGCTCCCATTTAAACACCTAAAGAGAGTGACTGGATTGTCTCCCCCAGCTGTTCCTGCTTCGGGAAATGAGAGCTTCTACAGGCTGACTCCGGCCCTAGATAAATAATAATGAATGAAAGTCATTATAGGGGATGAATTTGCAAATATTTAAAGTTTCAAGGCATGAATTTTGTTAATTAAATAATGCTAATAATGCAACATCGGTCTGACCTGAAGGTTAATGTAAAATCGACATCTTTGGTGAGAATCTCTCTCTTCACAAATTCCCTGGGGTAAATGAAACATTTTCGAATTTCATCTGGCTTTGAAAGCTGAACTGATTGAACTGAAACTTTTCTCTGGGGTTCATTCATCCCTTCTGTATGCCTCCCGATAAACCTGTGGCCATCAAGAAATACTATAGCTTGGACAGATTATGGATGAAAAAGTTTATCTTTCTTAAAAACTTTGTTCAATATTTTTGTTTTTTTGCTTGTTTTACATAGGGCTGTATTGTGAAAGATAGCTGTGGTGATTTATACAGAACCCATGATATTAGAAAAAAGAGTTACTTGTATGGAAAAAAAAGAAATAAGAGGAGCAGTCTCTCATTATGGAATGTAATTCAGTTTAAATACTACCAGAATAATTCTATTGCTCTTGTTTAATCTGCCTGGTTTTCTCTCTCTTCTCCTTTTCCCTTCCCAGACCTTTCCATATGCAGAGACAGATACAATAGTGGCATATGATCTAAGGAGACTTTTGTTACAATACTAGGTAACTCCATTTAACTTCATTATGGGTGTCATTGGGTTCAGAAATATTTAAATGATTTTGTAGCCATTACAAAAATTTTGTAAGTCTAGGACCGTAATTTCACTTTAGAGCCTCAAAGAGGCTAAATCAAAATTATGAAAAAGCCTTTAAAATGAAGGAGTATTACTGTGCTTTTAGAGGGGGACTTGGGAGAGAAAATCCCTACTGTATCATGGTCTTCTTGGTCATTTTTGTGGGACTGGATTTTTAAAATGTGAATAAGATATTGATTCATCCATAATCTTTTTAAAACCTGACTGGAGACTTTGTGCTTCAATTTCTCACCTCTAATCCCACATCACAGAGGGCTGATGTGATGAGAAACACATCAAAAGATGTGAAATGATTAGACAGAGCATGAGTTTTAAGTGAGCTCCCCTCTGACCATCAAGACCTACAGCACACAGTTGCAGATTGAACCATGAAAATCAAATCTCAAATGTGCAAGACAAATGAGAAAAGGAGAGGGTAATTAAGTGTCTGCTTAAAATTTTCTAGCCTCTCTACATCATTTGGAAAGGTTGGAGTATTTTGAACCCCCCTGATTTATGGATGAGGAGGGTTACTGGATGCTGTGCAAACCCATGTGTACAGCTTTTGAGGGCCAAGCTAGTGACTCTGGGCACTGCATCCCTGCTTTCGGGTAAGTCTTTGCTTAGGTTTGGGCACTTGCAGTCTTCTCTCACTGGATTTCTTGTATATCAATGAGAAGGAATGGGCTGTCCCCTCCAAACCCCTTGAAGATGCTCCAGATCCAAAGTAGCTTTTGATAGCCTATGACTACATAGCCCTTATCACTCCCCTCTAAACACCAATCAGATTTTCTGCAATACTTTGGTTTGGCAAGGCTCAGATCTGGATATAGTTTTGTAGGTTACACCACAAGCTTGATATCACAGGTCTGCAGAGGAATCGAAGACCAAACTGTCTAATTGCAACCTTGTTCAGCCACTAAATAGTGTTCTGTGGAGCAAAAGCCTATCTTTAATCCTTCCCAAAAAACACTGGGCCTTTGCCAGGAAGGGAAAATTCTGGGAACATAAACAGAACTGAAGAACAAAAAATGGCAGGACCAAGAGGAGATATTTTCCAATAGACAGCCTGTAATTTGCCATGGATGTGGAAATTTAGCCAAAATAATTGAATTCTTTGTATTTCCAAAGGGTTTCTGTTCATTTTGTTGGTGTACTTAGGTTTGAGGTTTGGTAACATGATATGAAATCTTTCATCTTGGGTTTACTACTCTAAGAACCACCCCAGTCATCGCTGATCATAAGTATCACCCAATCGTAAACATCTTAGTTGTTCCCATTGGGTGGCTTTTTTAATGGGATGTGTGAAATACATGGACGTTTCTCATTCCCCAAGTAGAGGAGTATGCTCCCCACATCCAAGAATGCCATTACTGACTGGTAATCTCATTGGACTTCAATTTACCCAGCTCCTCTTTGAGATTCGTAGTCAAAATGGATGGTGGCCAGCCCATGTGTTCAAGGGGTTTGAATGGCAAGCTTTCTGCTGAGTGGACAGACAGCTTCCCAACTGCTTCTTAAGGGAAAATAAGAAACAAAGACATCACAGTTGTCTGAAATTATATCGTAGGTGGAAAAATTAAAAATAAGACTGGAAGAGAGCTTTAGAAGGCATTTCATCCTTTCCCTGCCCCAAGGCAAGATCAGTTAGACCTGTCCAATTTGTTACAGAGATTTGTCTGGTATCTTTTTTTAAACTGTGATGGGAACTGTATGACTTGTCCAAACTCACCCAGTGGCCTTTTTCTTAATGCTTGACTGAAATACTTCTTTGTGCAGGGTCATTCCTCCCCTTCTTGTCCCCAAGAAGACATGGATAATGGTTTACTGCTTTCCTCAAGAAGTGGTTTTTTCAGTCTGAGGTCAACTCAATGATGGGGAATGATTTGCCACACTATCCCTATACTTATAACATCTTCCTCGACAGTGGCTATGGCTGTTACTGCTATAAGAAAATGTAATCAATATGGGAGCTCATTTATGTAATCTACTCCACTGGATACTGAAAATCACAGATTCCATCATGGTAGAGACTCTCTGACATTTTTCCCTACAATCCTTCTCGAGGTTATCCTCTTGTTTTCACAGGTTTTGTTTATCCCACAAGGGTTTGCGAACTTGCTCCCTCACTGATCAATGGCCACAGCTACTAGCCACCCTTTTGTTTCAAATGGTTTCCTTCTTGAGAATAATTAAGCTAAACTGAATGGATAAAGACAGAAACTGCTCCCAGCCCCTGCTTAGTTTGGAGTGTGCTGCTCAGTCTCCCAGACCTGCAGGGTATCTACTTTTTCCAAGGTCTCTTAGAGGATGCCATCTCCCATAATAACCTAACCTCCCTTTAAAGAATGGTCAGTGGGTAAACTGATCCTCTTCCAAACCCTTATTCCTCATAGAGGAGACCTAGAGTCCATGAAACACATCTCTGGTAAGGTGTGCTGATGGCAAAGGGAAAGCTCAAGCTAATGTGCATTGCAAGGCACCTGTGTTTTGGGTAGAGCTGGCAAATGCTGCGAGCTGCTTCAAGAAGCAAGTGTGTGGGTAGAGGTGGTGGGCTGCCCAGAGAAACAAAAACATAGTAAGAGAAAGGTCTATTTAAATCAAAATTGTCCCCTTCTTCCCTAGGAGTGGCTTTTCTTATCTATCTACTACTGTGCCTTGTTTTGTATCCCTGCACAACCAAGGGCTGGGTTTCCATTAGGGTTTGGGATCTTCGCTGCCCTTTCCAATTACTGTGCCATGTTCCCCTCCCAACCCAGCATAGCTATGGATCTTGGTCTGAGAACCTCACAGGTGTTCAAATGAAAAATAAAAACCACCCTGAGGCTGGGAAAGCCCAGACTTGCCTTTCTGCTTTCCAGCTTTGCCATGGAGTACTGCTCCTCACCTTAAATGACTTTCTCTGCTGAGGGCAAAAGCAGACTCAGGGTCAATCTCTCAGTCTGGTGCATCCCTCAGAGATATCTGCCTTTTTCTTGTCTTTATGGTCTTGACCAAATTAAGTTCCCTGCATGTGTACAGCACTGGCTGTAGAAGTGGGATCAGTTGTTCTCTGAGCTGAGACCTGCTGGCTATTTAAATAAAGCAACTCATTATCTGCAACTTACTACTCTGTAACCTACTGGTAATTCTGAATTGCTGTCAGAACATACTGTCTTCACAATCACTTACCTCCTGCTGGGATGTCTTTTCCTGTGTTTTCCCATGTCCTCTAAGTAATGCTTAGAGCCAAGTGTCCATGCTGTGAGAGAAACACATATTTTAATGGTTTAGCTTCTGTAAAGCTAGGATCACACAGTGGAAAGGGAGAGGGATGATTAAACTACAGTAATACGTCTCCAAGTCCTGTTTTGAATCTACAAGGGTATTAAAGAAAGTAATTTTGAAAAGGACACTCTCAAACTGAGCAGTTTTTCTTTATTCTGTTTAGAGGAAGGGCTGTAAAGGCAAACTTAGTGAGCAGGACCATGGGATGCAGGGTATCCGTGCAGCCTTGTGTGGGTGTGCAGTGAGGCCTTGAAATATCTGAATCAATAGCAGGTCAGGATATTCAGGGATGATGAGGTCCTGGAACTGGTGGAGCTATTACCTGCATTCCTGCAACACCAAGTATCTCCCTACTCACCTGCATCACATTTTACAATCTTGAAAAAAGTTGTTCTTCATTTCTTTCTGACATGAGTCAGAAGTATCAGCTTGTTCAGCACATAACAAAAGCCTACTGTCCTCAAAGTTCTGTTAATAATGTTTCTTCAAATAGATAAAAGACAATAAGCTGTAAAAAAAAGGGACTATTAGGCCACATAGATGGGGGCTTTTGCCACACATTTTGCCTGAGCTCCATTTCTTTTGCTATGCACAGAAAAAGCTAGAAGTCACATCCTCTGCCCTTGGAAATTTCCTGCATGGGAGAACAGAAGCAGGTGGTTTTGCACAGACATATGATATATGTTAATGTGCTTTGATCCTCCTGTGAATGCAGATGTAATAGTGGCCAAGCACACTGGTTTTATTTCTCCCTCATTAGAAAGGTGCGGGGGAAAGCAGCAAGAAACGTGTTCTTTCAGTGCTGGAAACTGAAACTCTCCACACTGCACTGTGTGCTGCAGTCACAGATCCATACAAACGTGGGCAGTAACGAAAGCAGTTTCTTACTTCCCTTAGCCTCAACAACAGTGTATATGATATTGTACTTCAAAGCCAGCAGTAATGTAGAGCTTGATAAAATTTATGGCAAAGATGTAGCTTAATAAGACATGGATCATACAGTAAAACAGTAATGTGGGGAGTGTAAGTGGCTCTTTTTTCAATGACACCATATAAAATTAAAGCTGAAACATAACTTATCCCTTTACAGGAAAAGTAAGGAGCTGCTGATGGTACAATGACAAAACTAAATTGCATTGGCCTGTGACTGCATCAAATGCAGTTACAGAGTTTTTGTTAGTAATGGGCTATAACTTGAACCATATGACAGTTGCTACTGTTTTAACAGTTTGTAGAGACAAACACACACTTCACCGTGATGTCTGATAACCATCATATAATTCCAAATGGGACTTGCTTTTGTCGTTGAGTTTTGCTCCTTTCCAGGGGACTATTTTTCTTTCACTTCCCAATTTCAGCAACTCCATTCTGATCTTGGCTTTCCATCAGCCATGCTGAGGGCTCTGGGCTCGAGGAGTTGTGAAGTAATTCTATATCCTCCGAGGCTTCGGAGAGGAAATAGTCACAGATTTATTGGGCTTTAAGGGAGTTTGAGGGGGAAACCAGATGAAGGCATCCTGCATCCTGGCTTAGATTCAGAAGAAAGTCAATATGTGTTATTACACATTAAAGATGTCACTTAGAAAAGTTATTTTGGAATAAAAGACGGATGGATACTTACAAAAAAGTTAATAACAAAATGCATTCGTATGTGTAAAATTCAGCATACAACATATCTAAGGGTGAAGAGCTTTCAGTGTCTTCTGATCACATGCACTTGTATTATGAAACAGCAATCTCTATCTATTATCAAATTGTCAGGCCAACTTTATATCTAACCTCAAGTAAAGAAGAGCTGATCTTTAAATCAATTAATATTTCATCAGGAGATATTTGTGTACCTATATTACATTTCAGTGAAAAGAAGTTGCCTTGTGCTGTAATTTGGGGTTAATACTTTGCTGCCTAGCACTGTGGCCGAAGCAAGATATCATAGCTGCCACAACAGTGCACTCCTCTCCCTCTGTGCAAGTGTCCAGTGCAAGGTCAGTCGCTGCAGAAGCCAGCAATCCAGCGTGGTTGGAGGGAGAATAATTCCCTCTCATCTGGATTATACATTGACGGCCCCTGTTGTGGTTCATCTTATTTTTTTAGTTTTCCCCAGCTGGCCTTACTGAACTCATGGATAACTGCTTAGGAAGAATGTAAGAAGGTTTCAGGAGATATATCAGAGGCAGATCTTCAGACCTTCAATTGTGTCATTGCTCACTGCGATTACTTTCATTGCTTCTCTTTTCTCTCGCAGTCCAATAAAAAATTGTTCTATAGTGCTTGATCTATATTGTCCCCTGAAGGAGAGGGAAACTATGTGCATGTAGGATGACCTAACCCCTTCTATAAAGAGCACTAACCGTGTTTCTTTGGCATGTTTGACCTGCCTTCACTTGCCTAGAGCGGTATTATCCTCTTAGCTCCCAGGAGGCAGTTTGCTGAATTCATCGGTGATTCAAATGAGAAGTGGGAAAAACCAGTACAAATCTTCTGGGAAGCTCTGTATGAGGTTATTTCTGGTTTAACCAGGATAAGCAACATCACAAGCTCTTGTTTTTGAGCAGAGGAAGGAGAAGGGCATGGGAGAAAGGAGGGAATATTTTGGAGTGAAGAGCACAACTACAAAAAGGGAAAAGGTACACAAGATACCAAACTACTCTTTGCCTCTCAGTGATGGAGACCAGCCATTGTTGTAAACCCTGGTAGACATATCTTCAGTCAGCAAAACCAGGATGCTCTTTAAGGGAATAAATTTGAAATTTAATCATAAAAATAAGCAGTACTACTTCTTGAACAAGCTTAATTTCACCTAACTTTAGGTGTAGCCTACATGGTGAGTTCCCCTTGGCTTCTCTTATGAAAAGAAAAAAACCCCTTTTCTAGGGCAGAACTCATTTTGCTAGAAGACACCAGATGAAATTAAATGACCTGAACCGTAGAAGCTCCTATTTTTCTCCACAGACCATAAAATGAGGTGAGGGACACTAGCTATACTGGAGCTAAATCAGAGGAATTTTTCTGAATCAGGATCCCTGAGATAGTTCCTGGAACAGACACACCAGTAAAATTTATAACTTTAAAGTTTTATAAGTTTATATTAGACTATAAAAAGCTGAGAACTGGGCATCAAAGATTATTAAGTTGGCTTAGAAGAAAGAATTTCATGAAACTGAAGGGTTTGCCTTACTCTGCAAATGTGAAAGTTAGGGTTATACTTAAAAAAATGATCTCATTACACATTTCCAAGAGCTGTGGCTCTGAGTCCTCCTGTCCTCTCAAATACTGAGTTAGGATTACATCCTCAGAGGAAGTTATGTTTTGCTGGACTTGTCTAAGCCCATCTGAAGTGATGTCAGCAAGAACTGAATCTGGACATCATGAAGCTGCATATAATGAAGAGTGTTTGGCCTCGACCACTGGTGGTGATGAGGCAAAAGAGGGAAAGAATCCAGAAGGGAGTTGGCAGGGCTTCCAGGAGAGGGAAAAAAAAGTGTAAATGTAAAGCATTTGCTACAAAACATAGGGAAAGACTACAAATGTGGAGTCCCAGGGGAGGTGTCCTGACAGTTGCCATTTGGAAAAGAGCTGGGTCTGGCATTAGCAGATCTTCCCTTTATGCCTCTCAGCATGCTTTGCTTTACTTGGGAAAATGGGTGAAGATCGATCTGCAATGTTCTGATACTCTTGCCCAGATGTGAAAACGTCTCTCCATGCTTTCAAAAATACCTCATTAGTGCCTACAAAAAATGCGGCAGTGATTACAGCTGAGCAGTTTCCTGTAGTATCTTCCAAGATCATATCATTGTTTTCTGTCCATCTACACCCCTGCTGGTTCTTGTCTTGCTTATATTATACTTTTTTGGTGGTGGGGGACATTCTTTTAGTATCATGGTTGCAGAGTGTTGTGCACTTCAGGGCTCTCAAGGGGTCACTGCAACAGTAATACTATGTTTTGTTAACTTGGAAAAACCTGCAGTATTCTCTGGTACAATCTGAGGAGTTTGGAGAATGACTGGACATCATTCTGCAGAAAATGTATCATTTTACAGCTCCAGGATCGTGCAAGTCCCAGCATGACTTTTCTACAGCATTTGGAAATTTGTCTGCTGAGTCTGTGCTCGCGCCAATAAATGAAATGACCCTGGGAACATCACTGGCTCCAGGACCAGTTGCCTGCTAGGATCAGGTCCTAGAGTGCTCTATCTCCCCAGCCTTTCCAGGGCATTGCCTGGGAGAGTTTTAGTTGGCACGGGGTGAAAGTTTGCAAAGAACAATTTTATCGACTTTACAGGATGGGTGATTGTGTTTCATTTAAACTATTAATGTGGGCACAGTCACGGGTCAGAGCAAAGGGTCCTAACTGCAAGATTGGTTTGAATACAAAGGCATGGGAGCCTTTTTGCCATCATTTTGATACCTGTACCAACAGGCAGGTTGCTCATACCGGGCACATTAGGCTTCTTGAGTGGTGAGGAACATAGATGAACTCAATTGTTTTCAGGTACTTCATTGACAGAACAACCAAGGGAATTGCCCGCTCATAATCCATGTGTCCTGTAAACCTTGCAGCATGTTCAACCATTGACCTCATTGCTTTTGTCTGTGACTTCCAAATAATAGTGGTATGAAGTCAATAGTGTGGTATGAACCAATTTACCAGCTACCGCTTGACACGATCAGTGCTTTATGCATTAAAATTGTCAATCCTCATAGACTATCCGGTCCTAACTTCAGGTGGTTGCCTGTTTTGGCAAGTAACCGCTTTTGCATAACTGCTATAAATTTACAGAAATTTACTATTAGACGAGTAGAGAGAAGTTTTTATAAATATTCATTCACATGAAAAGGTTTTTTTAAGTTTCCTTTTTTTTTTTTCTTTAAACAAACTGCTTAGAAGCCAGTAATTCAAAATCCAGCTCACTTTCTAGAGATTCATGATCATTGGATATCTCCTGAGTTCTATTTCCTGAGGATTTGTGGTTATGCCTAAATTCTTTTCAGTGCTGAAATAATCTGCAGTGCATGAGGAAAGTATAACATTGAATGCAATTAGTTTATTATGCCCATGGAGAATCTTGTGGGTGAATTGGCTGTATTCAGTAACAAAAGCAAGAAGGCGAAAGTATTTGCCAGTTTCCATCCATGAGGAAGAATTTTGGAGGAGAATAATGATCCAGGTCACTGATGACTTACAGAAAAAGAATTGAGATGAGCTAATATTCTGAAGCTGATCTTTGTGACTGGGTACAATTTGAGCCCTTTTTCTCTATTCTGGGCAGCTCTCAGTGACAAATAGACTGCAAAAAAAGTTTACTGGGATGTGCAGTCACAAGGTCATTTCTAGAGACTGTTTCCCAGAGAGCATCACCACAGCTAACACTGGCTAAGGTCTCATGGTACACAGGGAGACTGTGAGAAGGAACAAATATACCAGTCTATGCATTATAAAATGTTCATGGCCTGATTCATCCGAGAAATACATTTTATTAGACACTGCTATGAGTAACTGTCCAAGCTCACATGTCTAATTTCATGTTTAAACTAATAAGACACTTTGAAAGACAATAGTTTCAGAAGATATTGAATTTGGGGGAACTGTGCCTTTCAGACTTTTGGATTGTTTTCAACTTAATTCTTTGTTTTATGGTGCATTTTTACATAAGAAGTGTCAATATGGTTAAGAACTAAACAGAAGTTTTTCCTTCTCGCCAAGGTCAGAATTGGAGCTGGAAAGTGTTTTTCATTTGGTTTATGTATTTTTAGCCTAAAAAATGCAGGTCTGAATCACACAAAATCATTTACATCTTACCTATTGGCAATAAAACAAAAAAATAACTTCTGAGTCTACCTGACACAAAATTTTCCATTCAAGTTCTTTAATTTGGTCAGCAAATTTAGACTACCCCATAACTAATGCCTTTCTACTCAGAGCAACAAAAATGTGGCTTCAACCTGTGTCCTATCTGGCTGTGTCAGTGAAAAAGGCTGTGTTCCAACTTTCCTGTGTGCTTCCCTGCATTCTGTTTCATTCCACTATGTACCTGTCAATGGCCTCATGACTGAGCTGAAAAAATAAATATGTCCCCAAAAAAATCTGTCAGCACTGCTAAAAGAGCAGCTTGTCACAGCAGCACTGTGCTGAGTCGCCAAGCTCAAACTGTCCTTTAGAAAAATTAGTTTCCCATGGAAAATAAGCATCAGCTTCCTATAAAATATACAGACTTGGGACAAAACACTTCTCGGTTCAGACTTGTTTAGCCTGAAGTTATGTCAGTGTGTAAGTTTTACAGACAAGACTCTGATCACTGGTCTTTGTTGTGTATATCAAGACTGATTTTAGTTTAATTGATTATTTATTTATCGGGTAGGCATTTTTCATTTATGCTTAGGTAGCTGAGATTGAAAATTCAGATACTGCAGTTATTGAAAAAACAGTGAAAAATGCACAGTCCAGACTCAACAATCCTTTTCTATACAATATGCACCAGCATTTAACAGAAACAGCTGTTTCTCACAGCTGGATCAGTCTCCTTTGGGTTTTGCGAGGAAAACTCCTGGCCTTTCCTCACCACAACACAGGAGTATTGCTGAGCCTAGTGACCTGGAGGACATTCCCCAGCACCCACGACACAGGTCACCATTTCCCAGTTGCTCCTTCTGACTCCAAGTTACAAATTATTGTGGCAATCTCCACAGCCCATCGCCAGGGCTTTCAAGAAACACAAGAAGCAAAAAGCAACAGAAATGAAGCAAAAAAAAAAGCAAATACCACACCGGAGACAGTGCAAACTGCTGCCTCAGCCTTCATATATCATAGCAACTCTAATACAGTCCTGGCGATGAGCCACTCTCCATATAAATGCTAGGCATGGCTTGGCAAGTTGCGGGTCAGGAATGCACTTCATGTGCTCCAGCAGCCAAGGAGAGTTCAGTCCTCAGGCATGGACTGGAACTACTCCAGAGTGAAACCTGCTCAAACATAGAGAAGTGTGGGCATTGAGTTCTTGGCATTAAATGGTCAAATCCACTCTTTGTTGCAGCAAAGCAAATGTTAATGCAAGCTTTAAAAGACATAGACACTACTATCAGCTGTTACTGTTGGACAGTCTGGGACAAGTTACCTCTTCCTTCTGTGCCTCAGCTTCTCTGCTTTATAAGGCATAGGTAGTGAGGCTAACAGTCTTCTAAAGTAGCTCATGATTTTCTGATAATAGTAACTATTATTACAATGATGCCACCATTTTGATATAATGATCATCATACCTACATGGTCAGGAGATTGAAAAGACTTTGTAATGTGGTTTTTGGTTTTTTTTTGGTTTTTTTTTTGGTTTGGTTTGGTTTGGTTTGTTTTGTTTTGCTTTCTTCTTGTTACTGCCCTCTGGCTATAGTAGATAGAGAAGCCAAAAAGTTGCTTTCATTGAAACAGTGCTCTACATTAAAAGAGGAAGAAAGCACAACAAAACAGAATCCAGCAACAATACTCTTCTTGTTGCAAAAGTGCAACTTAAATAAAAATATTTAATCCAGAAAGTGAAATGTTCAGATCCTGAGCACTGACAATAACTTGCTAACTTACATTTAAAGGTTTTTAACAGTATTTACTGGAAAGCTTCAGATCTCTTTCTATATGAAAACACGTTGTCAGAGAGAAAATGGTGAGAGTTACCTCTCCTAGAATAATGTGAGAAATATACATACCCCTCACACAGTAGCCCAGCAATTTAGCATCCATGTGAGATGTAGCAACTGACATTCAAGTCTGCTTTGACTAATTTAGACCAGGATCTTGATCTTAATCTTCCATCGTGCTCTGTTTCTGGGCTTTGGAAGCAGTTTTACTCTTGCCCAGAGAACATTTGGTCACTTTTATGACAAGCACAGTAACTTCTACATTGTAGACCAGGTAGTTAGGGACATGACAACAAATATGTGGGACTCGTTTATGCACCTTTGGTCAAATCAGGCAGAATTTGTGTGCTGGGATCCCACATCTACTAACTGTACCATCTACTACTGTATCTTGCAGGGATACAAAATTCTTATTTGGTCTATGACTCTCTATAAGTCATAGAATCATCGAATCATAGAATGGTAAGGGTTGGAAGGGACCTCTGGAGATCATCAAGTCCAAGCCCCCTGCCAATGCAGGAATGCCTAGGGCAGGCCACACAGGAACAATCCAGGAGGGTCTTAAAAGTCTCTAGAGAAGGAGACTCCACAATCTCTCTAAGAAGCCTGTTCCAGTGCTCTGTCACACCCACACTGAAGAAGTTTTTCCTCGTGTTGAGGAAAAACTTGCTACCATTACCTCTCGTCCTATCACAGGGCACCACTGGAAAGAGAATGGCCCCAAGTCATGGAATATCTTAAGCTGGAAGGGACCCACAAGGATCATCCAGCCCAACTCCCTGCCTCAACACACATAAAAGATTGTCTTCAAATATCATATTGCTCTTGGCACCACATTGACATAGGCTCAGAAGAAACCATAGCCTGTGAATGGTGTGTTCACATATGATTTAGGGTATTCTTCACTGAATGAGCCCAGCAGAACACACATAGCATGAACCTTCCTTGAGAACATGGGTCATGGCCCTCATGCTCACACACTGTGCAAAAGCACAGACCATTTGGAGCAGACACTGAACAGCATCAGTTTATATTTTTCCTAGAGTCCTAAAAAGCCAGCTATAAAATATGATAGAGGTAGTTTAAGGTAAATGACAACACAGGTTAAAATAAAGTACAGGCTGATATTTTAACAATTAAATGAACATATATTAAGCCAAACCAAATGCTACCTGATGTGTAATTTATCACAGTGCTCTATGCCTTTGACTGTTGGATGAAATGTCTAGAAGCTGGAATTAACAGCTTGTTTTATACCACTGGAAGGTGTCTTTGAAATTAATAGGTTACACACTTCAACCTGGAAAAACGAGAGATGAGGAAATGGCTTCAGCCAGAGAAGACAGGACTGGTTGGAGAAAGCACCCAACAGCCAAGTGTGTATCTGTGACAGGGATGTGTTTGGCTCAGCTAGAGGAGTCTGATGAGAGGCTGTGAACACCTGGGTTGTCTGTTGCAGAACAGATAAGCTCCCTCATGTTCCATGTCTTGGATGATCACTGCCACCAGCGAAGACCAGGATGGTGAGACAACCTTCCAGGTCCTCTGTGATAATGGTAAGTGGCCATGCAGGAAGAGAGGTGACAGGGAGTAAAGTCCTTTCTCCATGGGACAAGCAGCCACTTCTTCCACCTTCTTCCATCCTTCTCCGGTCCAACAGGACAAAGGGAGGAGAAGCATTACTGCACCATCTGGAAAGCCCTGCAGGAGACTGCTTGGACCTAAGTGAACGGTATCTCCAGGTAGTAGACTTATTTAAAAAAAAAAAAAAAAGGCAACCCAAAACAACTTCATAGACTGAAGTTAATGCTCCCTAGAGAGATCTAAAAAATTCCTCATAAATTATGAGAAAGTTCACTCTGAGATCCAAGAATGGTGACTCAGATTCACCTCTAGCAGTAAGATGAACTTTGCTGCAATATTCCCCAACATATACTCTCAACACTACTGCACAAATAAATCATCTTGATCCACCTTTAATTGAATGTATATTTTTTACATTTTTTTTAATTATTTGAGTTTCATTCCATAAATTTTTTACTTTATGAACTCAGGGCAGTTGTGTATATTAAACTTTATATTGCAAATACTGAGTTCAGCCTTTCTTTGGTCTCACAAGGCAAACCCCAGCATTGTGAACAGGAGGAAATGGATTTATTTCTTACCACCCCAGGAAGGCTTTAGGTTGCTAGGATGGGAAACACAGAGAAAATGTCTTATAGTGGTCAAAGGGTGTCTTTCTCTCTCTGTGGATGCCTTGAGAAAGTCTGGGCTCTGGCTTTGTTTCATCATCCATTTCCCACAGAACCAATGCTCAACTTCTCATTACTGCAGTGTTCACAGTGATAAGCAAGGGCAGATATTCTAGAACTTTTCTGGAGACCTATGAAGTGGCTTGAGGTATCCACATGGGAAATAGTTGAAAAATGCCACCCTCATTGCTCTCATATTGTATTTTCCTGCTGGCTGTGGTACTGTTTTTTTCCAACTGGAGGAAGAAACTCAAATGTGTTAACAATTTTACATCAAAATAGTAATGGGTCCTTCTCTCTGTGAAAACCCAAAGTGCTACACAGGTTCTAAGGGAGAAATCCTTTGTCCTGTGAAGTTTGTGGCAGTTTGCCAGAATTGTTTCTTTTCAAAAGCAATGAAGAAAGCATTTTTTATTTTATTTTATAAAAGCAGCCTGATGAATTTCTAATAGACAGACCTGTGCCAAAATTCAAGGCTCTGTTGTATGAGTTCCTATGGCCCAAATCCTGATCTGGTGTCTGCCTGTCTGTCTATCTATTTATCTACCTATGTTCTGCTACAATAATACTGGTAATATGAATAACCATAATACAAAAAGATGCCAGTTCCCATTCACTGTTACAGATACCATTCTTCCATCCTATGTGAAAAACATACTATTTGGCAGCCCCTTACCACACAATTCCCCCTTGCAAAAGCAAGAACTAAAACCTCAGAAATAAAAAACAGGCAGTAAAACCATGTAGTTGGATCTATTAAAGTCCTTTCCAAGGTTCCTCATCGCTATGAGTTGGTGGGTTTTCTTTCATTGTTTATATCCTTTAAATTACATTGAACAAAGACAGACAAAATACTAAAATATTGACATATTTGGGTTTGCAGGCTCAGAAAGAGGAAGAAAGTGGTGTCAAACTGGTAGAAAACTGCTCCAAACTACCCACTGATTGCATGTGATCCTTAGCCATCCCTTACGCTCCCCACACACCCACTGAGGTTGGAGTTTTCTCAAGGGCAATCATTTTTCACGGTATTTTTTGCTCTTTTTGTTGTTCCTCAATTTTGCATTCAGGCTTAGGTGGTTTTGAGAAGTTTCTCTGAAGTGCTTTAGTAGTGTCACACAAGTTGTATGACATCTTCAAAACAACAACAACAAAAAGGGTTAACTGTGCTGACAACAGAGCATGGAAAGGAGGTGAAGGAGGAGATGTAAGGATTTTTTAAAACTGTAATGTTTCCTCCATTTCCAAGTCAAAGAAACTGAAGAGGATCATGTTAAAAAAATGGAGATTTGTGAGCATTTATATACTTGTGGAAATTATGTATTTTAAGCCTATGAGATTTACTCTCCTAAACTCTTTATGCCCTTTAGAAAAGTATTCTTTAATTTCCTACCTTGGCTTTTATGGGTTAGCAATCTCAGCCTTTCTCTTGACCATGGTACCAGTTACTGTCAGCTATAGAAATGAATTAACCTGCTTTGGAGCTCAGATCCATGTATAGCTGTCAAGGTCTGTCTGGTCCAGTAGCCTGTTCCCAGCAGGAGCTATGATGGTGGTTACGAGTGAGCTGCTTTCCTTGAGGATGACTCCTGCCTACTTGCACTGTTACTCTGAGGACAAATATGATCATCCTGACATCAACCATGTCAAGCACTGGATTACTGAAATGCCATGTGTAATTCACTGCACTGCTGGGTAGGATTTGGTGCGCAGATTCAAGCTCTAAAATCAAGTGTCAAAGCATGGAGCAGGGGCATAAGTCACAGCTGTATGGTATGATCTCAGATGCTCTTGCTGACTCACGTGATCATCTTTGGAGCTTGAGTCTCCATGGCTTGTGTTGTATCTTCCAGTCCTGGGAAGATATCTTATGCTCCATGGCATCTGAAAGGTTACTAAATGCCTGTGCTTATGCAGCTAAATCATACTGTAGATCTTCTTAAATTACACTTGGAGGTTAGAAAAAGTTTCTGTGTAGTTTTCCTTATTTTTTATGTTTTATATTACTTTATTTTTTCTTAATTTTCAATCTGAAAATATCCACCTGTACAACTTACTGTAAAGAAAAGTTGTTTCCCACCAAGGAGGAAGGCAGATAAAGAAAGTCTGCAAAGATGTTGGTCCGTGTGCCCTGAGCAGCTGAAATCCTACAGCTGTTAGACTGCTCATGAAGGATAGAAGGATCAATTAAACTACAGATCTGTGCCTTTTGGTAGCCTACCTGACTTGAGGAACTGGTAGCTCTCTGCACTGATTGCTTACTTTCATAGTTGGTGATTAGATGTGTTTGGGAGTGTTTTTAGACCCTACCATTGACTGGAATAGGACAGCTCAAGTCTCACCTCTCCTGGCCTCCAGGACAGAGAAGCCACCTGCAAGCTGCCTCTGGGGCAGTCATGCTGTGGTTCTCCAGTGGAGATGCATCTGCTGCATCCTATAGGAACAAGCCTGGCCCAGCTGGACCTGCTCTTTCAAGCCTGTCCCATGACCACATGTAATGAGTTTATCCTTGGCCAATGAGGCAATCACTGTGTTGGAAACCTACCGCTCTGAATCACAGCATCAAAATCATGCTTTGAGAGCAATGGATTCAATAGGAGCATGTCACCACTTCTACAGAGCAGAAGCAGCAGGGAACGTGTCAAATTTGGGGAGTTAGGGGATCTTAGCTTGCAAAACACCAAATAATTCCTTGAAGATTTGCTTCTTCATCTGTGGCCAGAACTCAGCAGTTCATCTCAAGCTAGAAATCTTATCCAAAATTTTTTGTGAACTTGCCCACCTTTCATCTTTGCTCCATGTCTCTTGAAAAACATATCACAACATCTCCTCTAACCTGTTTACACCTAGGGAGCAAGGGAACAGGGGGGTCAGAAAAGTAAACATAAATCAGACCTTTTCCTCCAAAAATCAGGTAGTATATTTGGGGTAAGATATGGGTTCTTGATTCCCTTGCACTTTTATTGACCCAGGTTAGATCTGGAATAACAACCAAATGGGCATGACAGAAGGGATGATAACTTGCAATGAGAGAGAAGGGCCAGGTGGCTGTGTATGGGAGTGGAAAGGATCTGCTGCTGGAGAATTCAGCAGATGCAGCTTCAGCCCCAAGGACTTGAGGAGGTGCCCAGGTTCACTCTAGAGCTGGATCCAACTCCACTGAGGTGCAAGGACCATTCAGCTGTCTCAGCACTGTGTCTCAGCACTATGTGCTTTGCTCTATGTGCAGGACTCTTGACAACTAGCAGAAACAAGGTGACCTCTGATATCCCCTCTTTTGCAATTAAATGATTTCTTAGTGTGTTTTCTGCTACCTTGGACCTTTCTCATTCATTTATTTGCCTGTAAATGATTGCCTCCACCACTGTGTCTGCTTTGCCTGACATAGCTCTAAACTTTTTTACAAGGAGTGGAACTTCCTGGCTTGCTTTAAAAAGTAGATATGTGTTTATATGCATAAATCTCTAAGCCTGCATGATTTGACTGCTTGATTATCTCTAGGATTGCCATTGTCATTTTGCTTTGCACAAGAAAAGCAGAGCAGAGTTACTAAAGCAGACAAGCTTTAGCCCTCAAATTTTGCAGTATCTTTTTGTTTCTGATCAACTGAAGAAAAACTTTGGAAGTCTTTTAACCTGCCTTGTTACCCAATACACACCTTTCTGTCTCTCTGTCTCCAGCTGTGCCTCTGGAGGTTGTTCCAATTCCCAGATGATCATTTTTCCATCTCTGCACAGTTGCCATGCCCTATTGTCACCCAGAAAATTAGAGTGTGAAAATATGGCCTATGACATGTCCACAAGATCAGCCATATTAACTAAGTAATTGAAAAGCCAGGATCAACTACCTTGGCTAATTTTCCTAGAGGTGGTCAACAAAGCTTTCACATGGGCTGTTCTGCAAGTAGGACTGGAAGGTTATGCCTCGCAGTGGGCTCGTAGAAGCCTGTACAAGAGAAGACATTTTCTAGTAGCTTGTCTAGTCTAGTGTGCTTGTCAATAAAAAGCAAACAATAAAACCTCTACTTTTGGAAGGGTGTTGATCTACAATATTTTCTGTTCCGTAGAGGTAGATGAGTACCATCATCTCATGCTGAGATAAGTGGAAATTACTCTTTATTGGAAAGTGTCTTTCTTTCCATTGATTATGGAGACTTTGTTAGACTCGATATCAAGCTTTTTTGATGGCTAAAGCTAGACAAGTTGTTTCCCACTCTCTCTGTCACTTTCAAAACTGGTATTATGAGACCTCAGGTATATAAGGCAGTGAACAGGCACTTGAGAGCAGCACGAGAGTAGACTGGTATACCCTCCAGTATGGATCCTCTGCATAATTGCTATGAGACATGGAAGGAAAAGGTGAATAGTGTAGCTTTTTCTTGCAT